>JAVTVY010028362.1:0-10240 GCA_036873755.1 Hanleya hanleyi
AATGTCTTCAAATATTAAATGAGTGCTGATAAACTGATCAGCAAACAGTATTTTACATTATAATATTCCATCATTATACTGCAATAAAGCTGTGAGAGGGGTCCAGGATCGGCTTGTCCATCCTGCAGATACAATTTTGTCCCGACTACCACTCTTAAAATTACCATGCAATTCACACATTTGTTACACAGTTATGGCCCTTCCTATCTTTGGGTTTTATTTTTTCTGTATTAGGATAACTGTTACATCTGGATGTCATGGAAGTGAGGGATCACGTCGAATTGATAGAGACGTTTTCTCGAGAAACTAATAAAACCGATAAAGATCTTGTTTCGAAGGATCCCGGTTTATCTATATAGGCTTACTCAAAAAGTTAAAATAATCAAACCATGGATTACCTCATGTTTACTCCGCTCAATTCAAGAGAAAATATACAAGAGATTATTCAAGATATAACGGATCCTTGCCACTGAAATTGTCACAAATTTCAATGACTATACCCTCTCAATTGCTAACGATCTCGATAATTCCACCCTGCATGAACGATTTCAAAACCTATCTAGATCAACCATACAACAATGATTTCACATTTGAACCATGTACACCGACAGAAATTATATCTTTACTTAAAAATGGGTCATCATGGTATTGACGATATACGTATGTCACTGATAACACGGATAGCGCGCTTGATTTCCACTCCATGTCGCACATAGTTAACCTCTCCTTTCAAAACGGAACTGTTCTCACTGACCTTAAAGGAGTACTTAACTTATTTTATACAAGTTTCTATTACAAAGGTTAGACTCTTAAAGAAATGTATCCAACTATTTTACTTTCGTAGAAGGCGATAACCTATTATATTTATTACAATTTATGAAGTCATGTTTCCGCTTTGATGTCGACGTGGGCGCCGCCATTTTGCCTGTGGGATGACGTGACTGATGACGTCAGAATTCAGGACAACGTCACGGCTAACGCGCTTGACCCAGGGACGTTCCAACTACGGCATTTCAATTACTCTGGGTTCGAGTTTTAATTCCAAGAATAAACTGGCGCAGCAAATCCCACATGGAAATTGGTTTAGATTATCTTCGCCAACTGAGAAATTTCTGTCCCAAATTTTTTCAACTGAGACTTGCCCGATTCAATTTGGACAAAATTTGAAACTAAGCGGTAAACTAAAAGAGTGTCCTCTGCAATTTTCCAGTGATTTCAGTTGAACGACGATGCTTCTAAGTTCATAAACATTTTCATGATTATACTTGAACTACTAAAATCAACTAGAACGTCATTGAATTAACTGGGTTCCTTCTCCGTCGAATTATCGGCATGATCAGCACGATCAACCTTAAATCTCCATGACGTTGTGACGTTTTTAGATGAGTATAATCTCACTTCCGCTCATCTAAAAACGTCACGCAGTGGTGCAATGGCGGCGCCCAGTGCACGCTGTTGCGAGCGACATATAGTCAATATTTTCTTTATTTCGCATTCTATCAACATAAGTTTTTTACAATGAAGTTTGGAATACGATTGCTGATAAATATAGTCACACTCAAAAATAAGGTAAGTACTCCTTTAAGATTGCTAGAGTCACTCCCGTTTACAAGTCTGGTAACAGAGCTCTAGCTGAAAACTATCGACCAATTTCTGTTCTACCGTGCTAGTAGTAGTTAAAAGCTAAAAAAGGCCGCATTGACCCCTTTGCACTTAAATGACCTCAAAAATTAGCATATGACCTCTGACGTCACAGCGACAGCCAATCAAAAGCGAGTATTTTGACAAACCTACCCCAACACAGAAGAGTTCCAATGGGGAGGTAACTCTTGATGCACTTTTGTGGTTTTTGTCAAAATTATCTTCCCTGATTCGAACATTTGCATATTAAATCTATACGAGAAAATGCCTGTATGGGGTATGGATGATCCGATGGGGTCGTATGAGGTATCAAAGTGAAGCTTATGTAAGGGAGCATCTGAGGGGCTGGTGTGGGGTTGAAATAGCGTCATTCTGCGCATGCGCGGTGGACCAAGGGTATGGAAATAGACGTTTTGGAGCTAGGGGAGCCACGAATGGTCCGATGGAGTTCAGTGAGGTATCAAAGTGAAGAATTCGTAAAGGGGTATCTGATGGGCTAGGTGCGGAGTTGAAATAGCGTCATTCTGCGCATGCGCGGTAGACCAAGTGTATGGAAATAGACGTTTTGGGATCTAGGGGAGCCCCTATTGGGCCGATTGGGTCGAGTGAGGTATTATTGTGAAGCACATATGAGGGGGCATCTGACTGGTCTAGTGGTTTGGGCGTTGTCACCAGTCTGCGCATGCGCAAACAGGGAATTGTGGGAAAAGGCTATGGAAATACACGTTTTGGGATCTAGGTAAGCCACTAGTTGGCCGATTGGGTCGAGTGAGGTATTAATGTGAAGCACACATGAGGGGGCATCTGACTGGGATAGTGGTTCGGGTATTGTCACCAGTTTGCGCATGCGCAAACAGGGAATTATGGGAAAAGGCTATGGAAATACACGTTTTGGGATCTAGGGGAGCCCCTAGTGGGCCGATTGGGTCGAGTGAGGTATTAATGTGAAGCACACATGAGGGGGCATCTGACTGCCTAGTGGTTCGGGTATTGTCACCATTCTGCGCATGCGCAAACAGGGAATTGTTAGGTAAGCCCCTAGTGGACCGATTGGGTCGAGTGAGGTATCGGTGTGAAGCATACATGAAGGGGCATCCGCCTGGACTAGTATCTGGTCCGTGTTTAACATTCTGCGCATGCGCACACAGGGAATTATGGGAAAAGGGTATGGAAATAGCTGTTTTGGGGCTTAGGTGGGCCATTCCTGGTCCCATTGAGTCGTATGAGGTATCCATGTGAAGGCGCATCCGATGGTATGGATTACACGTGGAACTGACGTCATTCTACGCATGCCCAGTAGACCAAGTGTATGTAAATTGTAGACCAAGTGTATGTAAATAGACGTTTTGGGATCTAGGTGAGCTCCTAATGGGCCGATGGAGTTGTATGAGGTATCAATGTAAAGCAGTCGTGAAGGAGCATCTACCTGGACTAGTGTATCGTCCGCGTTCAACATTCCGCGTATGCGCAGACAGGGAATTGTGGGAAAAGGGAATGGGAAAAGACGTTTTGGGGTTTGGGTGGGACACTAGTGGTCTGTTGGAGTCGAGTGAGGTATTAATGTGAAGCACACGTGAGGGTGCATCCGACTGGGTGGGTGTGAGGTAGGAATATCGTCATTCTGCGCATGCGCAGACAGACCCTAGTATGGAAATATACATTTTGGGGCCGATGTGAACCACTAGTGGTCAAAATGGGTCGTGGGAGGTGTCAAAGTAAAGCTTTTGTCGGGAAGAATCAGAATGGTGTGTTTTTATTGCAAGTCGAGTCAATCTGCGCATGCGCAGTTGTGTGTAGTAAATAAAGTGGCCATTTTGGGGAAGTGAAGGAAAGTATTTGGTGTAGAGATGGACCACTATTGCTCCGAATGGTGTACTGGTGTATGCCTGAGCCGCATAAAGAGTACTCTCTCACTCACTCACTCACCGTCGTTAGTGCGTCCATGCGTTAAGATGGGCGTTGGGGACGCCTCACTCACTCACTCACTCACTCCCCCACTCACTCACTCACACTCACTCACCCACTCACTCACACTCACTTACTCACTCACTCGCTCACCCACCACTCACTCACTCACTCACTCACTCACTCACTCACTCAAACTTACGCAATCACTCACTGACTCACTCACTCTAGAGATGGACCATCCATATCTGTCATGCATTATACCATATCTTTGCTGTATTATACCATATCTGTCTCGCATCATACCAAATCTGTGCTGTATTATACCACATGGATAACAACAAGTTCAGCAATGTTCTTACAGTTTATTATCCCCAATGTTACATCATACCCAGGCTGGGGGAGCCGCACTAGGTATGTTTAGTATGTTCATAGCAAAACAAATAGAAATATCAAACACTATGTTTTATTATTTAAAGCACCGTCACATTAGGTACAAGTATTTACTGAGAGCAACTCAACGACCAGCATGTAGACATATAGAGTCTGTACGGCATGTTATGGTATTCATCAGTGCACGGGTGACGCGGTCAACCGATGGGTTGGTCGGTCAGCTTGGTCACGAAAAACGTAACATTGGTGACCCTCTGCACTATCCACTTGGTGTTGGGGCGTTGTTGTTGGGCCCATTCCAAGGGATCCACGGTGTCCAGGTTATCCAGCATCGTCTCTAGCGAGGCTCGGTTAATGATGGTAAACGGTTGGTCAAATACCCGGATGTTACTGCTCCGGTAAAATTATCGGACTTGGTCTGTCTCCTTATGCTGCAGCACATAACCAAACGCCAGATTTAATTTGAAGGACGTAGCTTGGTCATTGAAGATGGCTTCCACGCAGCTGCGTAGACGGGCGAGGTCGGTCAGTCGGAAATTGTAGATATCTTGAATAGGGCGATGACGGTGGAAACAGTGCCGTATCAGGAGACAATGGCGCCGATAGATGTCACTCACTGGATGGGCGCCCTGTAACAGCTCGCTAGGAACATCCACTGCATCTTCCAAAAAATGTTCGATGTTGTTAGGCGTATGACTCGAGACCGTAACGCTATGGTCCGGCTGGATATCCAGGTCTTCCTGGACTGTGGGTATAGGCGGGCTCTTCGTCATCGCATCACCAGTGGCGTTCGTTTCCCCGGGTTCATCTTCACTGGGTCTCAACTTCCGCGGCTTCTCTTTAGTGGAAAGTCGTCGCCCAAACCGTAGAGACGGGGCAGGAATCAAACGTTGGTGCTGTCTTAACCGACTGGGTCGTTTGAAGAGTCGACCACACTCGTTACATTGTACCGTCACACCCTCGTGGAGTACCCTCTCATGACGCAGTAATTTATCCCCCCGATTGAATGACCGTGCGCAGATTATACAAGTATACCGTGCATCGTTGTGGATGGAGGCCTCGTGGCGTCGTAATCTTTCTATACGAGTAAACTGCTTCTGGCAAGTTGTGCAAGTGAACATCTTGGTGGTTGACAGAGTGTCTGATGAAACGGCAAGGTCGCTTCCCTTTTATAGCACGCTAGCTGGTGATCTATTTTTAGCACACTCAGTTAAACTATCCCCAAGTCGAGGGCCGAGCCGTGAAATCTTCGGTAACCTCCGTGTCTCTTCGGTCACCTCCGTAACGTCAACGATCAACATGTAGACATACGCTAGCTGGTGATCTATTTTTAGCACACTCAGTTAAGCTATCCCCAAGTCGAGGGCCGAGCCGTGACATCTTCGGTAACCTCCGTGTCTCTTCGGTCACCTCCGCAACGTCAACGATCAACATGTAGACATATAGAGTATGTACGGAATGTTATGGTATTCATCAGTGCGTGGGTGACGCATTCAGCCGATAGGGGTGGTCGGTCAGCTTGGTAACGAAAAGCGTGATATTGGTCACCCTCTCTACGACCCATTGTGTGTTGGGGCGTTGTTGTTGGGCCCATGCCAAGGGATCCACGGTGCCCAGGTTCTCCAGCATCGCCTCTAGATGGTAAACGGTTGGTCAAATACCCGGATGTTACTACTCCGGTAAAAATATCGGGCTTGGTCTGTGTTCTTATGCTGCAGCACATATCCAAACGCCAGATTCAACTTGAATGCCGTAGTTTGATCTTTGAAGATGGCTTCTACGTAGCTGCGTAAGCGGGCGAGGTCGGTCAGTTGGAAATTGTAGATATCTTGAATAGGGCTATGACGGTTGAAACAGTGCCGTATCATGGACCAATGGCGCCGATAGATGTCACTCACTGGATGGGCGTCCTGTAAGAGATCGCTGGGAACATTTATGGGTTCGTCCATGAAGTGTACTTTGCCCTCCACGTCGTACAAAATCTGGCCCAAGGTCTTTTCGTCGAATTTTGACTGTTGAATTAGGGCGACATCATCATCGGCGCCCGTGCGATGAGTCGGAGTTCCCCCTGTTTCGATATTGATGCCTACGGGCTCTTCTACCTGCAAACGTGGCGGCGGAACAGGGTGTCGTGTGCGTTGGTGTCGGAGCAACTGACTGGCCAGTTTGAAATTACAACACATATAAGGGAGTGGGAAGAGGTGCCGACATACTGACTGCGTCACATGACTTCACAGAATAGCCTTCTGGTTAACCTATTCTAAAGCACACACCAAGAATCTAACGATTCGTGATATGTGTTGTATCTCAGGTACGCTTTTATTGTACCTGTTCATGTGGCAACGTCGATGATATGACCACACGGCCCCTAGCACCGGCATAAGCGGTATTAGATACAAATCTAGAGAGCTATGATGGAAATGCTCTGACAACTCGTATACTGGTAATTGGTGAGCTGTTTCGCTGTGACAACTCGTACATTGGATATTGGTGAGTTCTATCGTCGTCAGATGTAAATGACGGCAATTAACACAAAAGACTAGTCTGTAAGGCCCGATGTCGACCCAGCATCAACTTCCCACAAATGCCAACACCCCATCAAAGACCAAAAGGTCTGTACAGGGGGCGGGCCTCGGGGACGAAACGTCCACCAGCAGAATCTCGCCATATATAGGAAAAAATTACAACACATATAAGGGAGTGGGAAGAGGTGCCGACATACTGACTGCGTCACATGACTTCACAGAATAGCGACCACATTCTTCGCATGGACGCTTGGATACTTCATGGCGTGCACGTGTGTGGCGCTGTAAATGATCCGGGCGCTGAAACGACAGTGTACATATCGTACAGTTATACATGACGGTTCCTTCGTGCTTGGTAGCCTCATGGCGGCGCAAGTCGTGCAGACGAGTGAATGATTTCGAGCACGTAGCACAAGTGAACATCTTGGTGGTTGACAGAGTGTCTGATGAAGCGGCCAGGCCGCTTCCCTTTTATAACACGCTAGCTGGTATCATGTTCGGGCACCTCCGTGTCTCTTCGGATGTAAAAGTCCCCGCATGTAAAAGTGCCCGGTTGTTTACGAATGTTCCACCATTCCGGACTTCTATCAGGTCCATGTCCAGAAGCTCTCATGTCCTGCATGTGAATAGTCATATGGTGTGTGTATGCATGTGTGTATGCGTCTGTGTGTGTGTGTGTGTGTGTGTAGGAGTGTGTGTGTGTGTGTATGCATGTGTGCATGCGTCTGTGTGTGCGTGTGTGTGTGTGTGTATGCGTGTGTATATGCGTGCGTATGTGTGCGTGCGTGCGTGTATGCAAGTGTGTGTATGCGTCTGTGTATGCGAGCGTGTGTGTGTGTATGCAAATGTGTGTTTGCGTCTGCGTCCTTTGACCCCGGCGCGCGCAGTGTAAAGGTTTCCACCGCGGTGGAAACCTTTGCGCGCCGGGATCGAAGGTCAGTTCCGGTCACGTGAACGGAAGCGGAAGTGACCTCTGTGAGGTCATCTGCAAATGTCACTTCCGACCTCTGAGCTCCAAGAGCTCCGAGCCAAGACACACACTCGCAAGCACACACATACACACACAGAAGCATACATACACACACACATACACGCACATGTACGCACACGCACACACACAACCGCCTACACACACACACACACAGACGCACACACACAAACGCAAATACACATTTGCATACACACACACACGCTCGCATACACAGACGCATACACACACTTGCATACACGCACGCACGCACACACACGCACGCACACACACATACACACGCATGCATGCATACACACACACACACCCAGACGCATACATACACTTCCATACACACAAACGCACGCATACACACACACGCACGCATACATACACACACACGCATACACACAGGCATACACACACAGACGCATGCACAAATGCATACAGACACACACATGCACACACAAACACATACACACGCACGCATACACACCAACGAATACACGGATAAACGCATACACACACACACGCACATACATGCACACGCATATGCACCAGCGCAAACACGCACCCACACATACATACACGCACACACGCGTACACAGAGACGCATCCACACACACATACGCATACAGACACACACACACACACGGACGCGTACACACACACATACACACATTGTGCATTGCGCCGCGAGGTCGATAGGACTCGACATGCGCTTTTATACTACTAATCCACCCTTCACTGCCCAAAAATGCGCGCTTTTGCTACTACTCGTAGTGATGACGTCACAGATGACGCGAACGTCCCTCAAATCGGGGTCCAAACCACGAGGGTTACAAGTTGACACCTCACACGACGCATTCGGACCAGAGTGCTCCCTCTTTACACCAAAAACCTTCCTTCACTGCCACAAAAATGTCGACTTTCCCTGCTACTCGTACCGATGACGTCACAGATGACGTGAACATCTCTCAAATCGGAATGTACACCCTAAGAGCTACAAGATGACACCTCCCAGGACGCATCCGGACCAAAGATGGTTCCTCTCTACCCCAAATATTTTGCTTCACTGTCCCAAAATGCGCACTTTCGCTACTACTCGTACTGATGACGTCACTGATGATGTCACAGATGACGCTGACATCTCTCAAATCGGAATGTACACCCTAAGAGCTACAACATGACACCTCACACGACGCATTCCGACCAAGGATGTTCCCTCTTTACCCCAAATACCTTCCTGTACTGCCCCAAAATGCCCACTTTCGCTACTACTCGTACCGATGACGTCACCGATGACGTCACAGATATCGCGAACATCCCTAAAATGGAGATGTACACCCCGAAAGCTACAACATGACACATTCCAGGGCGCATTCGGACCAAGGATGGTCCCTCTCTACCCCAAATACCTTCCTGTACTGCCCCAAAATGACCACTTTACTTACTACAACCAACTACGCATGCGCAGATTGACGCGACTTGCATTCAAAAACACGCCATTCTGACTCTACTCCACACAAGATTCACTTTGACACCTTCCACGACCCATTCGAACCAAGGATGGTCCATCTCTATCACAAACATACACCCACATAACACCCAAAAGGCCTATTTTCTATACTACGGCCAGACTGCGCGCAGACTATTGAACACGGACGGACCATTAGTCCAGTGGGATGCTCCTCCACGAGAGCTTCAAAATAAGACCTCATACGACATCATCGGCTCATAAGGGGCTCACCTAGACCCCAAAACGTCCACCTTGTATGGGTCTATAGCCTCTTAGCCATGCCGAATAAGCCTATGGACTTACCCAGGTCTCGGCGACTTTTTCCAAAAATTTCACCGCTTACCTCCGGGACCCTTCCCATCGTGTTCTACATGACGAGACGAGAGAAACGCGACCCCAAAAGCCATATCACAATGAACGTGTGTGAATTTCCCAGGTTGGACTCCTCCCCCCCCCCATATAGGCAGCCTATAGGCCGATATACAGACCTCGGGTGACTTTTGCCAAAAAATTCACCGCTTAGCTCCGGGACCCTTCCCATCGTGTTCTACATGACGAGACGAGAAAAACGCGACCCCAAAAGCCATATCACAATGAACGGGTGTGAATTTCCCAGGTTGGACCCCTCCCCCCATATAGCCAGCCTATAGGCCGACATACAGACCTACCCCGTACTTTTCCAAAAATTTCACCGCTTAGCTCCAGGACCCTTCCCATCGTATTCTACATGATGAGACGAGAAAAACACGACCCCACAAGCCATACCACAATGAACGGGTGTGAATTTCCCAGGTTGGACCCCTCCTCCATATAGCCAGCCTATAGGCCGATATACAGACCCCGTACTTTTCAAAAAGTTTCACCGCTTAGCTCCGGGACCCTTCCCATCGTGTTCTACATGACGAGACGAGTAAAATGAGACCAAACAAGCCATATCACAATGAATGTGTGTGAATTTCCCAGGATGGTGCTATATCCCCATAACCCGTATATGGGTCTATATGGGACTATACTATAAAAATTCACCTTTTCGCTCCGGGACACTTCCTATCATGTTCTACATGACGAGACGAGTAAAATAAATCCGAACAACCATACCGCAAATGTTTAGAAGTAAGTTTCCCATTAGGTTCAACATTGGCCAGTGCGCCAGTATGGGCCGTAGACATTTATATGCCATTTTCAGCCTTCGTGTGTAGCCTATAGCTCGTGGCGTAATGGATAACGTGTCTGCCTCTTGATAAAACGACCCGGGTTCGAGTCCCACTAGGACCCTTTCGTTGTAAAGTG
>JAVTVY010028363.1:0-11256 GCA_036873755.1 Hanleya hanleyi
GTATTAACACATTTCAATTTTCACTTCGGAATTTCGCTTTGCATTTCTTAACCGCACCGAGAATCTATACCGAAAACTGCATTAAGACTTACGTAGGTAGGTTACGTGTAAACTTGAATCAATAATAGACCAAACTCTCACAACCATGGCTCTTACAAGGAAATATTATTTAACGCATCGCAGTGTGCAACTGTTACATTCTCACACCATAATATTTTTAACTCAAATGTAAATTTACATTTTGATGTATACTACAATGATTATTGTATACATTTTTTGTTATGTTTTCTTATATATGTATACCGTATCTACGAGTTATGTACTATTTCCGGTCAGCAGTCCAGTGAAGTACGAAAGTCAATAACGTTACCAAATTTAGTAGGAAAATGCCAAGTTGAGTGCTTCGTTACTGAAATCAATATAAATTCTCTGGCCATGTTGGTATTTGCTGCTGTTAATGTTTAATATCTTGCTGGCTGTTCGCTTTACGATTTTGTTAATTATGAATCAGTTCTCCATGAGTTGAATATGCAACAGTTACGCAATGTTTTTTGCCGATTACCTCTCCATCTTTGTTTATTTGACGCAACTAGACGACACATGAAGATATGTCTCTAATGTTCTGTTTTTCATTAGGGTAGTCGAACTTCTCACGGATTGTGGATAATTAACTTAATTAAATAATTTTCAGTTAATTATTTTGCGTATCGTATGTCTAGAATCGCGTTTTTGTGGTCAATATTTTCGCGGCTTTCTCAACGCCTGGAAACAAACGTACTCTCAGATGCTCCACACTATAGCAATATTTATGTTATGTTAGTATGACAGAGCCTGGCATATTATTTTTCCATTTACCAAGGTTAGAAACTGGTAATGACTATAATCAGATCTTTTTGCGTTAAACTCTTGTTTTGTGATCAACCAGCCCAAAGGCTGCCACAAGATCTCTAATAATATCCGATCTTCTTTTTATGTACGTTTCCACATCTTTCATAGTTCTCCTTATACACCTCTGTGTCTTTATTCTATACAAATACATGTTTTCCTGTTCACAATACATGTGTCTAAACCACTACACCAAAGTTGAAAACTCTGCTGATACAATACTGCAAAAAGTGATATTGTGTATGGCATATCATTAGTTGTCAATCAGATTGTGCCGGGGTGAGTGAATGAGTGTTATAAACGTACTCACCAACTCGGACGACAGATATTTATTCGCCATATAATTAACGTGCCCATTACCGCACACTACTAAATCTAAGATATGCCATTTGCAATCTTTCTTTGCTGTCTAACAGGCTTTCTTTGCTGTCTAACAGGCTTCCCAATTTGTCCGAGGGAGAATCAATGTGCTACCGATTCTCAGAAGCGTTACTTCTCACTGTTAACGCGTTAGATAAACACTTTATATTTCAGTTTAACTCAACGTACTTACCAAATTACTGCGATGGTGACTAGACACCTCTTGCGGGTGTGATGTGTACGATAGTGAAGACTCCAGGTCACTGACCAGAATCGGTCCACAGAGATGGCGATGAGGGTGAAGACAGAGGCAAAAGTCATACCATAATCAAAGAAGACCCATAGTGCACACATGATATCCCCGAACGGCCAGTAACCTAGAATGATGTCCAGAGTGTAAAACGTCATGGCGGTCACAGCCACAGCAACGTCGGTGATGGCCAAATTGACGACGTAATAGTTGAACAATGTCTGTAGACGCTTTTCCCTTTTGATAGCGACAAGAACTAAGATGTTACCGACGATAGTGATGAAGATGACGATATATAAGATAACACCAACAACTATTCTCTCTGTGGAGATATTTTCGGGATTCACGGAGCTGACATTACTTCCGTTGTTGAGAGTATCGTTTTCCATTTCATTAGATTCGAAGTACAACTGTAGCGATACAGGATTGCTGACTTCCAAGAGAAAATAATTTGTGATTTTTTGCTATTAGTTATCTTCAGGTACCTGTTCAGAATATCACTGTGACTAGCAGCGTATCAGGGACTACACCAATTCTAGGATATACACACCAATTAATTGACCTAGTAAGAAAACTGTAGAAGGTCGTAAGTTCGAGGCAATCAAACATCACAGATCATAATATTTCCTGAGGATATGAAGACGAAGGAACAATATTCTAGCATAATATTCAAACGATCCGTCTTGTCTTATAGACAGCAACACAATACATCCCTTTACGATCGATGCCACGCCGTTTATAAGGGCACCGTTTCCTGTATACACTATCTGATAAAAGCAGCATTTACATATGATGAGGCTTCACGCCCATAATGGACAAGCGTAAAGATTCATAGATATGATTGTACGTCAGAGCCATCATACATTCAGAATGCCGATTTTTTAGTTGCACTCGAGCAGTATAGAGCAATAATTAGTTCTTTTTCGTTGACCACTGGAATGAACATTTAATCAAAAAAGCTTCATTAATTAGTAGGCAAAATTCCACTGTCCATACGAAGTCAATGCATCAAAAGAACTTCTGTTGTTCAGATAAATTTTTCTGAAGAGCTCTAGCTTAATTCACTTTAGTCAGATCGGAAAAGTGCGATAATTTGGTTGATCTTTCTATATATTTTCTACTTCTAAATATCTTATCCTACCGCTAATCAATATAATTTCTTCTGAATGCAGTTGTCCTAATAACTAAGTCAATTTTCCAAAGTTATAAACAATAAATATTAACAAATGAAATTTGATGATACTTTTAATAATATTTTCTGCATGTTTTATCATCATTAGCATTGTACACCTCGTCAGAAGTAAGTATTCATCGTTTATTGTGTTTTGCGTTATTAGATCGTGCTATATGTAATTTGCCTGGGAACACAATGTCTTCTTGTAGTGCATGCTATGAATTGTCAAATGCGGCATTTCTGTATTGGATAGTTATTATGAACAAACTATATACATCTTCACTCATGCCATATCTATCTTTTTTAATTTATACTTCGTATATTAAGAAATTGACGCATACCATATTTTTTTCTTAAATTTTGACTAACAAAGCCATCTCGCGTCCTGTTCTATCATATAATATTATGTTGTACTGTACTTTTCACATTTCTCCTAAAGATGATAGAATAAATTGTCGAAAATTTGAGACAGACAGCGTGAGACTTTTGAAGATATTCAGAGTCACTTTGCTTAAGTATTTTGCCTTTTTGCAGTAGACGCTGTAGACAATTATTAAATTGCCAATTCTTCCCCTCAAATCTTATAAACTGAAGATATAACTTCAATTCTCATCACTAATGGTGACAATATACTCTGACAAAGCTTATATAGCACCTTCTTCTGAATACACGATACATCCCACTGAATTAAAGAAAATAGTATTGATTTGTTCGATGAAGGATGGTTAATGCATCTGAAAGATCATGAATAATTGCAGGGGTGTACTCTGATGTAGCCAACTCCAAACCAGATCGTTTCTATCATAAATTTGGTTGAGCACATTAAAACACCTAGGAAAATGATTGATTCCAATGGGACAATCAGCTGGAGAATGTGAAATGACCGCGGTGGTTAGAACGTCCTACTGTGATGCCAGGCGGATGGCGTCGAAGACGATGCGAATTCCCATCTAAACCAATGATTGATTTCTTACTTACTTGAGCAGGCATATCTCAAATGGTAAGATCAACTCTTCGATTTGACTGTTGTGTATCCTATGCAATCTATTGAGACAGTTTTGTATATACGATTATGCCAAGAAGTACAAATTGTTGTGTTCTGAAAATAACGTCACTGGTAAAATGCCAATATTTTAGTATTCATTATAAACATTATTAAAGATGACAGGAGAGTGGCAGCGGTGTACAGTGCTATGTGGACAATCATATTCGTGCCACGGATAAATCTGATCAAATCGACAAGGAGATCGAAATGACTGTTACCAAAATAAAACTACCCTCAACTTCGCCTATTTACATTGGCACATTTTATAGACCACCTGAATCGAATTCTAATTACCTGGCCTGCTGAACTTAATAAACTGTCTGGTCATGAATTTTATGTATTGAGATATACCAACTGTGATACACTAGCCAGACCTTAACTTTTTCATACGCAAGAACTACTTGGTGTACCAAGTGATCACAACTGTGAACAATAGATGAAAAAAGCGACCCGAGTGACCCCAACGTCCAAATCGTGTATTGATCACATAATCGTTAACAAATCAGACACGGTAACAGACACTGGAGTTATTCCCCTTGGAATATCTGATCATGATATGTTATATCTGGTGAGGAAATAAAAAGTTCCGAAACCCACCAGAGATATATTACATCTCGTAACTTCAAAAACTTTGTCGATTCAGCATTTATAAATGACGTCAAGGCCATACCCTGGTATATCATTAGTATTTTTGACTCAGTTGACGATAGCTGGAATTTCTTCAAAACTCTACTTATGGAAATTATCGAGAAACATGCGCCATTTGTGTCTCGGCGTGTGAGAGGAGATCCCGCACCCTGAATAACGGATGAAATCAGGGAGTAGATGTACCTACGAGGCTACTGGCGCAATAAGCGTAACAAAACACAGAGCTATGATGACCTTTAAGTACAGAAATTAAAAAAACTCGGTGAAAATCTATGTTTTCAAGCGAAAAAAAACTATTTTGATGGACTTATTGCAGAAAACCTAAACAAGCCTGAACAATTCTGGGCAGCAGTAAAGAAAAATACCATCGGATGAGCGGGCTATCATTAATGAACTGCGCCATGAGGACCAAACGCTAACTGGAAATAAAAGTATAGCGAATACCCTGAAAAAGTTTTTCTCAACCATAGGCTCTAATCTTGCAGCTAAATTTAGCTCCACCTCAACGACTGTTCCCGCACCTCAGTAACTGTTCCCGCTCAGCGTTCATTGCCTACAGTTAATCAATCTTTAAATTTTCGATGAAGTAGGCAAGTTACTTACTGACCTTGATCCTCGAAAATCTGAAGGACCAGATGAACTCCATGCCAGGGTGATCAAATTAACCGCTGCTGAACTTTCATATCCGCTTCATTATATTTATAATAGATCTCTGACAACTGGAGAGATTCCCACAGAATGGAGAATGGCAAAAGTAACAGCAGTGTACAAAAGTGGATTAAAGACTGACCCGGGAAACTATAGACCCAAATCCGTTATACCGGTAGTAATGAAGGTTTGAAAAACTTGCTCGCCGGCAACTTTATCATTATATTGAACGAAATCATATCTCAGTTTTCAAATTGGGAGAAAATTACCGAGCAGTGGTTTTTTCATAAAAAAAAGATGGCGAACAGCTAACACGCAAAAGAAGATCTGTCCATATTTTTCTGCGAAAATCGTCATCTAAATGACACTTTTAACGATGTTTTAAGAGCTTTTACAAACTTTTTTAATGCACTGATTATATTTACCTGGAAAGGATAGCGTGACAGCCAATCATGCCTGCAAAAAAGAACTTTTATGCGGTGACTTGCGGCAGAAACACTGGCATTTTCACCAGCTGGAGTGAATGCAGCAAGGCGGTAAGCGCCCACAAACGAGCGAAGTTTCAAGGTTGTGCCACCTATAACGAAGCCAAGCAGGTGATGATAGCGGCAAATATAAACAATTTTTGTATTATAAATGGTGATACATCAATAACACGGCTTGAATTTGAACGGGACTATCATACGGGGGAGAAATGCACCAATGGACGAACAGCCACAACAACGACAACAACAACAACAACAAACCCTACGTCAGCTGGGATCTCTTCAGTAGTCTCAGCACACAGTACTGATCATAGCTGTACGAGCTGCGATAAATCGGACGACGACCTTATGATTCAATGTGACACTTGTAATCGATGGCAACATTACAAGTGTACAGACCTCCCCCTGTATGAATTAGCCAAATACATTATCACCACAGAAGAGACATTTGTCTGCCAGAGCTGTGCCACTCTTGCTATGGGTGCACATGACAGTTACATGTCACTGAAAACTCACTTTGATTCGTATGCCCAAATGCAGCCTGTTAGTGCCCCGCAGCCAACACCATTCATGCATGCAAATAGCACGACACAGACCGACCAGATGGGCCTTTTTGAGACCTGTTTCACAGGCTGGTCTGACAAACTTTCTGATAAAATCAGTGCATCAGAAAAACTTCTTCAAACTTCAATCGTGGAGGCCTTAGAAAAAGTGGTGCAGTCAACAAAGTGTAATTGTCTGGCTGCATTCTCTGACCAACAAACACTTACCTCTGACCTAAGGAAACAACTATCTGATCTAACATTAGAAAATCAGAAACTCTCTAGTGAAAATCAAAAACTGTCCAACGAAGTTGCTCACCAAAAAACTGTTTCCCCTTATCAAGACCCCTCTGTTAAAGAGAAGTTGGCACAAAAGGAGAAGGAGGAAACTTCTTTGACAACAAAATTACAGGAAATGCGATACAAAAATGAACTTGATCTCCAAAACATGCGAACGCAACTAGATGGAGGGTCCAAACTGGCAAAACAACAACTGGAGTATGCTGAACAACACTCTAAGCTGTTACAGTCCCAGTGTGACTCATTACAAGGTCAACTATTATCCAGAAACAAAACCATAGAAATGATGGAAGAAAAACACAATAAGCTCGCTCAAGAACTTCTCGACATGAAGGATGAGGTGCTCAGCTGGAAACTGCATGCATCGAGAGCAGATGACTCGCTGACTACTGGGATGCTGAAAGAAGATGCCACACCGGCAACCAAACCAGGCCCCTCCAGGGCACCCACCTCAACATGTGATGGAAATGATGCCCCTAAGCGGACAACGGTTTCAAAACCTCAGCAAACTAAACCATCATACAGCCAGAAGCTACAAGGGAACCCTAATGTGAAAAAACCTCCAAAGAAAACTGTAGTGCTTATAGGAACTTCAAATATTAAGCACATAATTCCAGAAAAACTGTCCACCAAATACGATGTACAGAAAACTGTGAAATACACTATCAGTGAAACTGAGAAACATATCAGTGAAATCAAACAGAAGCCTCAAGCAGTAGTTCTGCACTGTCTCACCAACGATGTTAAGCACTTCAGTGCTGAAGCCTGTGTCAACAAATTGACTCAACTGGTGAAAAAAACTGAATCCAGGTTTGAAGGGTGTAAAATAGTTGTGTCTTTAGGTACTAATAGGAGTGATAACAATACTCACAATGATAAGATAAAACTGGTTAATGCTCTCCTTATAGCACAATTTGAAAACAGTGAACATGTCACTCTTTGTGACAACAGTAACCTAGCATTCAGAGGGGAACCGAAGAAGGCACTTATTACTGAAGATGGTGTGCACCTTTCTTCTAGTGGAACTCGAGTTTTAGCTAGTAACATTAGGAACACACTTGACAAAATCTTCGGGTTTACATCTCTGCGAAACCACACTCCCTCTACAAGTAATTTTAGGGGACCCTCTTTCCGTAACCAACAGTCATTTAGAATAAGAAATGATCGCAGAAACTATGGTCGATCTGGTCAAAACTAAATTTATTACATGCCATCTTTTGCCACTCCTAAAAGGGGTCTTAATATATGCTCATGGAACATTAACGGTTTGATTACTAAATGTCACAATAAATTACAGGACAATATGCTTCTTAGTGAATTGAAAAAGTATGACATTATTGGTCTCAATGAGACCCACTGTGACCAGAATTCAAATGTTTCTATATCAGGTTATCGTTGCCATGTTGTAAATCGACCTCGCATGTGCAAAAGTACTAGAAACTTTGGAGGTCTTGCTATCTATGCAAAACAAGAAATTTGGCCTTGGCTGACTTTTTTGCCAAATAACAGTACAAACTACCAGTGGATTATTTTGCCTGGTTCTAAATTTGGCACCATTGAGGATATTTATACCTGTTTTATCCACATACCTCCAGCGTATTCCAGTTACTCTCGCAGATGTGATGAAGATGTCTTAAACCTTTTAGAATCTGATATTCAAAGTTTTAGCCTTTGTGGAAACATTTTGTTATTGGGAGATTTTAATGCCCGTACAGGTATTTTAGATGATTACATATTGAATGACACCACAAATTGCTTACCTTTATATCCTGACTATATTGCAGACAACGCTTTGCCTACAAGAACTAGTAATGATAGACTAAACGTATGCACTAGAGGGAGACAACTCTTGAATCTATGTATATCTAGCAGAATGAGAATTCTCAATGGTAGAACTTTAGGGGACAAGCACGGCAACTATACTTGTTATACCCCGAGGGGTTGTAGTGTTGTTGACTATGGTATTGTGAGTGAGGAACTACTGTCATATGTTATGTACTTCCATGTTGGTATGTTATCCCCTACACTCTCAGACCACTGTAATCTCTCTTTGAGAATTTTAGCAGATTTTAATTATACCAGACATACCAGTAGCAACACAGTTTATACCCCTTCTCGTTATATTTGGTCGAATGACTCTATTGAAAAATATCAATCAGCCCTGATTAATCCACATATCAAACAAAGCATAACTGAGTATATTGATAACAATTTTTGTATAAATGAAGTAGAAAATGCCTCGAACCAATTGCTCAATATCTTTATCTCTGCAGCAGAACTTTCTCTAAAAAAACGATGTACAACCATCACAAAAAGGAGTCATAAAGACCCTAAGTGGATGGATAACGAACTAAAACATATGCGCAGAGATCTTATATCCAAAGGCCGGTTAAGGCAACAGTTTCCCAGGGACCCCTTTCTGAAGGGTTCCTTTTGTCGCATATGAAAAAAATATAATAAACTTAGAAGAAAAAAACAACGTGCATTCAAACAAGAGATGTTTGACAAACTGAATGCCCTACACGAGTCAAACCCTAAAGCTTATTGGGATCTTCTTAATACTCTTAAAGACAGTCCTAACTCTGCATCGCAAATCTCGGATAAAATTGAACCTAATAGATGGTACGAACATTTTTCGGTTCTGAGTACAGTCCCCCAGTCAAAAAAAGAAAAAATAGAAGATCTCAATAACCAGTTACTTGTTGAGGAACAACACTCAACCTTCAATCAACTCGATTTTAAGGTTACTTCAAGAGAAATTCAGGATGCCATAAAAACATTAAAAAATGACAAGTCCCCTGGTTCCGATCAAGTTCTTAATGAAATGATCAAATACGGGCAGCATGAATTGCTACCGTGCCTATTGAAATTGTTCAATTTAGTTCTCACCAGTGGCACTTACCCATCAAAATGGAAAGAAGGGTATATCACCCCAATTCCTAAGAAAGGTGACCAATATGATCCTAACAACTACAGAGGAATTTGTATCAACAGTTGCCTCGGTAAACTATTTAATAGCATCCTTAACTCCCGTCTCGAAAATTACCTAGAGGAGAATAATGTTATTCATTCGACCCAACTTGGCTTTACCAGGAACGCTAGAACAAGTGATCATATGTTTATCTTAAAGTCAATAATAAACAAATATATCAGTCAACCTTCCGGAAAATTGTATTGCTGTTTTGTGGACTTTCGAAAAGCTTTCGATACCGTCATCCATACAGGACTATTCCTCAAGGTTGCCAAGTTGGGTATCAAAGGAAATTTTTATGACATAATTAAAAATATGTATGGTAGCTCATCAGCGCGTGTTCGCCTTGGTGACACACTGACTCAAGAGTTTAGAAATGAGATAGGGGTACGACAGGGTGACCCACTGAGTCCCAATCTCTTTAAGATCTTTATTAATGATCTGCCTACTTATTTTAATGATGACTGTGACCCTGTATCGCTGGGCACAGGTAATTGTCATATAAGTAGCCTGATGTATGCAGATGATGTTGTGCTTATCTCGTCCACTGAAACAGGCCTACAAAAATGCCTAGATGGAGTAGATCAGTTCAGCTCAGACTGGGGCTTAGACATTAACATAGATAAAACACAGATACTAATATTTAATAAATTGGGAAGAGTTGTCAATACAAGTCTTCACTACAGGGGCAAAATACTGGTACATACAGCCAGCTATACCTACCTGGGAGTAGTCTTCTGTGCCTCTGGTAGTTTTACACAAGCTAAGCTAGACCTCCATAACAGGGCTCTTAAGGCCTATTTCAAACTTTGTAAACAGCTAAACTCACTTTCAGTTGATACTTCTACAGGTCTGCATCTCTTCAACCATACAATTAAACCCATTCTAATGTATGGTAGCGAAATATGGGGAATGTTCAAATTATCAAATTCAAAGGGGCACCCCTTGGACTATTTTTCAGACTGTACAGCTGAAAAGCTACATATCAAGTTTTGCAAGACATTGCTGGGAGTACATCAAAAAAGTGTCAATACTGCAGTTCTAGGCGAGCTAGGTAGCTTACCTATGTATCTGGATATTATCTTAAACATGGTTAAATACTGGTATAGAGTCTGCTCTGCAGAAAATGGCTCCCTCTTACATGAGGCTTATGCCCAGAATTTTGATATTATAACTAAACTGCCAAGGACAGACTGGGGCAAATGCATATATTTTATTATGTGTAAACTGGACATGGAAAATGTTTTTCTAAACCCTCATCTATACCATTTAACATTTATCATTAAAAAGGTAAAGACCATCTTGTCAAATGAATTTAAAAACAAATGGAAAGAAGACATTGCAAATACAACTGGCAAATTGAGAACTTATAAGATATTTAAACATCATTTTAAAAAAGAAAAATATCTATCCCTCATAACTGATAAAGAGGATAGAAAGTATCTTACTTCACTTCGCATAAGCTCCCACAGGCTACAGATTGAACAAGGACGGTATGAAAAAGCTAAGCTAGAGGATAGAATCTGTGGCCTGTGTGACCTTAACGAAGTGGAGGATGAAAAACATTTTCTCATGACATGCTCACATTTCAACAAATATCGCAAAAAGTTCTTTGAAAGGTTGCTGAATATTGCCCACAATTTATATCCCTGAACCTCGATGCACAATTCTATTGGTTGCTAACGAATGAAAACCCAAGGCTTTGTAGAAAGTTAGCAAAATATGTTCGGGAATGTTTTACAATGAGAAAGACATTTTTAAATCTCAACCGTTAGTGATATTTCTTATTATTATTTTATTAGTATTTTTTTCCCCTTCTTTCTAAATAATGACCTTGATGTAGATATTTGTATTTGTATTGTCCTGTCTCGTTTTAACCTCCATGTTCATAACCTGTGATACAAGTAAACTGTGATTATATGTAGTTTTAATGTATAAATATGTGTTT
>JAVTVY010028364.1:0-112190 GCA_036873755.1 Hanleya hanleyi
TGGCAACCTCCTAGCACTGAATCATGATAGGCTTGGAGTATATCTTTGCGATTACCTCTAGGAACAGCTATCTGTTT
Organism: Hanleya hanleyi; assembly: GCA_036873755.1. NCBI lineage: Eukaryota > Metazoa > Mollusca > Polyplacophora > Lepidopleurida > Hanleyidae > Hanleya > Hanleya hanleyi. The sequence continues at coordinate 78 of JAVTVY010028364.1, forward strand.
GGTATAAGAATCGGCAGCCTTTTTATTTTTTTGTATTAAAGAAATGATACAGAATTCCGTCCTCAATCACATAATGATATGCTTCCGCAACTAAGCGACGACTCTGTTTTGGATCATCCGGTAGATCACCATTTTCTTTGTAGGCAAAGATCGGGGCCAAGTCAGGACACTCACGTTGTGTGCCCTCCAAAAATGGATTTGAAATTACAATTTCAGTATTGACTTGTGCCACAACAATTGTATCTTTTGGACATATAGTTGCTAAATGAGCATGTTTCGGTTCCCTATATGTTAGAGTTGCCTCAATTGACTCATTTTGATTCTCTGTATTGGATAAATAGGTGGTTTCTATACTACTCACAATGGTTTCTTCTGTACTTTCAGTTGTAGTTGCTTCATATTCTCTTCTAGACAAACCATCAGCATTTCCGTTTTTAGCTCCTGGCTTGTACTGAATAGTGAAATTGTACTCCTGAAGCTCGAGAGCCCACCTGCCTAGTCTACCTTTGTTAGCTTTTATGTTGTTTAACCAAGTGAGGGCAATGTGGTCAGTGAAAACACAAAAGTGACCATTTGCGATGTATGGACGAAAGGCACGAACTGATTCAACTAATCCAAGACCTTCTTTCTCTGAGATATGCCATGTCTTTTCACTACCGCGCAGGGATCGTCCGCCAAAGGCTATAGCATGTTCATTGCCTTTTTCATCTTTTTGTCCTAAAACATATCCTATTGCACTATCAGACGCATCTGTTGAAATAATGAATTCTTTTTGGAAATCTGGATATGCTAATATAGGGGCTGTGACAAGTGCTTGTTTGAGTGCTTTGAATGAATTTTCAGTGTCATCGGTCCATTTGAATTTAACGTCTTTCTGAAGAAGTTGATTCATGGGGGATGCTATTGAAGCATAATTTTGTACAAATTTGCGATAGTAATTGCATAAACCTAGGAAACTTCGAACCTCTTTCTGTGATTTTGGTCTGGGAAATGATTTAACAGCATGAACTTTGGCTTCATCCACATGAATACCTTGATCACTTAGCACGTGTCCTAGATACGGAACTTGTCGTTGTGCAAATGCGCATTTTGGCGGTTGTAATTTAAGATTTGCTTCCCGTAAGCGAGAGAAAATTTGTCCAAGATGGACCATGTGTTCATCTAATGTGTTTGAATGGCATAAAATATCATCTATATAGCATAGGGTGTGAAGATAAGTAAGGCCGGCAAGGACCTGTGACATCATGAGACTGAAGCTCGCGGGTGAATTTCTCATTCCGAACGGAAGAACTCGGAATTGGAACCTTCCCTGATCCGTCGTAAACGCGGTCTTTGGTTTTGTGTCATCATGTAGTGGAATTTGCCAAAAACCACTTGCCAGGTCAAGAACAGAAAATATTTTAGACTTTGCCTGTGCTACAGAGTCGATAGCATCTGATAACAATGGGAGGGGAAAAGAAATTGGTTCTGTGATCGCATTCAGCTTGCGATAGTCTACTGCAAATCTATATTTTCCATTTTTCTTTTTCACAAGCACTACAGGGGATGACCATTCAGATAGTGATGGTTCAACTATGTTATTTTCCAGCATTTCTTTCACTAATTCATCACACCGCTGTTTTGTCTGTGGGCTTTGTCGATAAGGTCGCTAGTAAATTGGTTTCTCTGTTTTAGTGAAAATTCTGTGATAATGAGCACTAGCTTTGCCTAATTCACTCATATCTTTGGCAAAAACATCACGGTTACGACCAAGAAATGCTAAAAATGAATCCTTTTGTTCCGGTGTAAGTATGGAATCGTCTAGTGTTATTCCTAGCTCTCGTGCTAGGTTAGCATAATAAGCATCACTTTTCGTGTCTCCTTCCATGAAATTTACATCAGCGGAGTTGTTTGATGTATTATCTTGTTTCATTGTTGTAATCGAGTCTGGAGTAACTACGTGAAATGTGGCAATTGTTGCATGCTTCTCGATATAGACAGGAAGGTTGGATGGGTTCATTACTTTGTAAATAGCCATTTTGTTTTTAACTTTTGCGACAGTGCGCGCACCTGCAATGCTATATTTTGCTGAAAGTGACTCTATTGGCTCCAATAAGATCAAATTTCCATCACCTGCTTCAGGTACATATACAGGAAAATTTATTTCACGCTTTGGCTTAACCAGAATAATGTCTGTTGTTTTGGCACTCCCAGATTCTTTATGTCCATATGTTTTGTTGTTTGTTTCAGTCGCCATGGAAATGTTAAACTGACCATTGCAAAGCAATAGTTTGTTCCTTTTAAAATCAATGTTTGCATCATATTTCCTTAGGAAATCCTCTCCTAAAATTACATCTTTGTGTAATGTTTTAAATACATAAAATTCTCCATTGAGCTCTTCAAGATCTTCAAATTGAATTGGTAGATTCACTACGCCTTTCACAGAATGAACTTCACCACAAACACCTGTAATGGCTTGTAAATTACATGTATTAACGACTGCATTTGGGTAGGCTTTCTGCAAACACCTTTGTGAAATGCAAGAGATGCTTGCCCCTGTGTCGACTAAAGCATGTGTTTTTAACTTGCCAACCTTGATATGCACTGAGCTTTTCTCAAGGGGTGTTGTGAGAGAAATGTTAGGTCTCACTTGACAATGTATGCTATTGTAAGCTCTACCAACTTTTTGACAGTTGTGTTTGTTGCACTTCCAGCTGGCCATTTTACTGTTTAAGGTTAAATCAGTTTGAATTTCCAAGACAAGATAGATAAAACAAGCTAGTTAGTAAATCATATGGCGATTATACTTACTCTTGGTGTTTGTCACTCTTTCTTGGTACTCAGGCTCCTTGGCTGGTTCTGTCAGTCATCAAAGGCGGCTTGAATTATTTCATCTTCGTCTAATCATTCTTCTGTTGTTTTTCCTTTGGGTGTTCACCGTTCGTTGAATATTCCAATGTCATCATATATATTCCGATATGAAATCTCTTAGTTTGGGGAGCTAAGAGCAGTTTGTACTGAGAAAGTTTGTCAATCTTAGAAGATTACAGGCCGGGTATCTCCATCATCTATAACCTAGTTGGCTCACTGGTTATCACATTAATAAGTAAGTCGTAGTCCATGTTAAATATAACACAATCTAGCTTTATTTACCCTAATCTAATTATTTAACCTTGACGTAATATTAATTCTAATATACACAATTATACAGCACTTCCAGTTATTACAGAAACTATATGTTAGTACATATAGCCGTCTACATTTACAAGTGTTACCTAAACTTACATTTACTAACTGCCTTGGCGCTGCAAAGTCGCATGCCAAGATGAATTCTAAAAGTGAACTGACTTGGTTTCCTACTGCATACATATTTATATACATTATAGTTTTAGTGAAATCCACAGGTAGACATTCTTAACAATCATAACACACTTTCAACAATTGTTCAAGTAATCCTAACGTCCTGTCATGTCTGCCAGCTATCCTGTTCATTCAGTATGACATCTCAATAATAGTAGGGACTCTTACCTAATAACAACAAGGATTATCTGAGACTAAAATGACAGTCTGACTACAATTGACACCTGGCTCCTGTCTTTGCACCAGCTGGTCAGAAATGGTCTAACAACACTAATTAAATGTCAACTTTCAAGAGCTATGAACTAATAGAACTGTTATCATAAAATCTTATTACAAAAGTAAACTCATAGCATTAAATCCTAGTTATAACATGTGTTACATAATATTGAGTGTATACATTTATCAGTAACTAATAACTCCATACTTATAAATACAAATTCACAATAAACAAACATTAAATAATAATGGAATATAATTGAGGTACATGTTCATTTTACATGTACATGTCTTATGGCTCTGTTATAGTTATTTTACATGTACATGTCTTATGGCTCTGTTATAGTACCCCAAAAATTAAGTGCATCCATGATTGAATGAAATCAAGTGTTGAGCTCCTTACGTCCATGTGGATTAGAGTGCTCTCCCTTCAAAGTATGAATCTGCATCTTAACTGATCCACTATGTGTCTACAGAGTTTGACAGATACAGATACATGCTCATTTTGGTCCATTAAGCAACAGTTTGACCATCTGAGCAGAAAGTCACTCGTTGATCCAATCACAAACATGAATCTAGTTTTGGATCCTTGTAGATACTCAAAATTTCAATGCTGGAGTTTTTCGGCTAGTTGGTGGATCGAGACAAATGAGCCAAAAATGAGTCAAGGGATGTGCTACTGGTTCACACATAGCTCAACAGCTCAATGAAATTTTGGGATGCAAAAAATTGGCTCGGATTGGATCACATTTTTGCAGTGTGTAGTCCTTGCTTTGATGTTGATCGGCAACGTCGCGTCTGACTTTTTGTCTACATTTTGTAAGTACATGGATTAAGATAATGTTCGAGCACGTATCAAAGTACATGCACAAGTACAATGTCAGACATCTTCGCTTACCCAAGTCTAACACTAAACGTGTTGCCTTGGCTTAACGTAACACATTATCTGATCAGAATACAGGTCTGGTGGTGTTGGCAAGCTTCAATCTTGATTGGCTATTTGACATCACGTGCGTTTCTCGGTTTGAACAGTTTACTCTATTCAGTAAGTCAAGGTAAATGACGGAACGTTAATGTAGTGTTTAACTTGAAAATGTCAAGATGAATGTCAGAGGGGTTCCTACCTGAAAACACGTTAGATCCTGCGCTCGAGTTTCTCATTCACACTTTGATTTGTAATGGTAATAAACTTCCGTTGAGCTTTGAACTTCAATAAATGGCGTGAATTTCATTACACGCGAGTACGCGCCGCAACAATTTCAGGGCGAGCAACAATGGGGAAGCGAAATACGGACCACCGCTTCACAACGGCATGCCGTGCGTATATGGGAGATTGCGGTACACTGGGACATTTTTTACCTTTTTGCAAAAATCTCTGCTATAATTGTCCTGTAGAGTACCCTTCCATGCTCTGGTTATAACTAATATTTCGTATGACATAATCATAAAAAAAATCTTAAATATCTGTTCAGTACTTTTCTCCAGAATTCGTTTTTAAAAGGCAAAAACAATATGCCCCAGTTTTCCTCGGATATGGGTGTACTGGGACAATCATTAGGGTGAGGTGGGACAATAATAAAAATACATTGTAAATCAAGTATATACTAATTATACCGTTTCATAGGAGTTTAGAAGATTCAACATGGATGGTTAACCTTTTATGCAATTTCTCCGCAAAAAAACTGCATGATAGTTTAGTATATATTAATTTGATGTGAAATGAAATAGTTTTTGCTCACTTTTCATCGCGGAAAAGCGGAAATTTTGAACAAATATGACAAAAACATCACTTTTCTGGTACCCCACGTGTCCGACATTTTGAATTTACCCATAATTTTGGCCCCTAATTTTTTATCAATGATAGTTTTCATTTGTAATCAATGTAGACGTTGTATGGGGGTGGTGGCTTTCTGCTGATAATAATGTAGTGCGCTTCCCGTCCTTGACATAGGAGCTAGACGGCTCGTCCCTCTGTGCCCCATGTCCCACTCTACCCCAATCTCCCCCACACAAGTGACAGAGTGGGAGACGGACGACCTCGCCAATAACTTCTTTTATTAACTCAAGCTTGAGTGGGAACAATTTCCACAGAGTATAGCGTGATTACAAGTAGCTCTGTGAATAAGCCGTTGAATGATATTACGGAGTCTATCTCTCTTACATTTTGCTTACCTGTTGTGCATTTGAACAAACTTTGCTCGTCTCCGATGATGTCTTGTTAATACCATGTCGCTACTTATCAATGTGTTTAAGATGTAGTCCGAAACGGCAATAACGATAAACGGTAATGTCTATTGGGAATTGAGATGAAGGCATCCCGAGCTTTTATCGTTTGTTTGAAAGCCTATCAGGGTTCTAATTTATAAAAATAAAATGAAAAGAGCGTCCAGAAAACTCGTATGCAGCCGAATGTGGCGGACAGGCTGTTGCTCCATTCACTGAGAGGAATATATCAGGGCATTCCAGGCGATGTCATGATCGGGAAATCCCAAGTTGAGTACAGACGGAGATTGGCCACGTGGTCATGGTGGTATTTGGGAATGATTATTCTTTACTATTTCGTCACGTGTATGACTTATATATGCGAGTTTTTTTAACCCTACTATAGGCGTTGTGACAAAATCCCCCCCACCAAAATTCTATCTCCGAAACGATAAAATATTGGGAGCTGACACTCCTTGACTTTATAGTTCATCATATTGGGGTCATTTTGAATCTATTTGCCTAACCCTCGAGTAAAGGATCATGGGTAAATTTAAGATGGCAACGTGGGGCACCAGAAAAGTCATGTTTTCGTCATTTTACTTCAAATTTTCTACTTTTCCACGACGAAATTACATGAACGAAAAAATCGTAAAATCTGACCGATAAGTCGACCAAAAAATGCCGTTTTTGAAAATGGCGTCACTGTGACCTCATCGAAGCGGCCAACGTGGATTTCTTTACATTTTTTTGGTGTAGTTGGACCCAAGGGTAGAGTGTGGTAAGATTCAGCTCCCTAGCTCAAGGGGTAAGAACAACAATTAGTTGGGTGGGTGGGGAGGGCGGGGGGGTGACACGAAATGACTCCTCCGCAGGCCAGGACAGGACTTAAAAAACCCAGGCCAGATAGGGTAAAGCGGAAAGGTTGCATCTATCAGGAAATCAGGCATGTAGACCCCGTGAAATCGAGCCATGGCTCTAATGGCTCGAGTGCAGGTGCTGGCTCTAATTCGTCACCTTTTAACTGTGATGATCAGGTCTCATCACCATCAAAGGGTGATGAGTCACCTTTTTCTGGCTGTGTCGAGTTAGTGACATATATTAGCTGCTAGTTTATGTTGTAACTTGGCTGTTCTGCGAGTTTAATATGAATCCTTTCGTGTTTCAAGTTTCTTACTGATTTGTACCTTACGACCGAATGGTCCCATTCTGCACGTGTCCCTTTGCCAACGTACAATATTCGGGTGGAAATCATACCACTCTGTCTGTCTACATTGTCATTGTGTAACCGAGAAGACTAAACTGAACAACTTGATATTTGTGAACTTGACCTTTATTTTCTTGTTCACCCGTACAGATATTTTGCTTTGATCTGATTAAAGATAACACATACTGATATACCGTATGGACTTTCCTTAATATTGGGGCTGTGACATTTGGCGTCGTAGACAGGATCAGTCTATTTTAACCCCAGCCGAGTGGAAGCTGCTGCCAGATTGAGGCATCCCACATGTTGAACCTGCCAATGTTTGCTCCTGCAGTCTTGCGGTACTGCGGAGAAGCTTCCTGGTGATCATCTGGTTGAACTGTAGAATTTGTCGGAAATTCAACCATGGGAATCAATGTGAAATAATCTGAGATTCACGAAGTGTAACAAATGTGGGACATAGAAGCTTGAATTTCACATCGGTAAAGAGAAGTGGCTAATGTTTGAATTTGAATGGGCTGCTGACAATTTCCCCTGGGTGAACAATTTGGCAAACAGTCTATTAATTCACCCCGGGTAACGAAATTGGTATCCATAATCTGAGTTGACTGCTGACACTGATATTGTGTTTCATTGTGTTTGCTGAGGTATACAGTGACATGCATTATTGAGAATTAAAAATGAAAACTGTACGTGATGACTTTAAATGTACCGGTAGCCTATTTAATTAACAGGCATCATATATTGTTCTGAAAGCTATTCTGTGTACGCAAGTTGCCAATTTAGGGGTACAAGATTACATATGATTCAGATTAACTTTAGTCTAAAAGTGCTCTTGTCTTGCCTATACTGGATATACCCCCTGTAGTGCGCACACATGTTATTCAAGGGTGTGAGTTTGTTGCTGAGTGGCCGAGGTCTATGTTTTTTTGTTCACGTTTTAATGCTATGTTTAGGCCAAAACGACGTTACACGAAGTCTGTCTCAGTCTGGCCTTATGGTTTATACTGGGCAGTACTCATTTTCCTTACAACTGTATGTTACAAATTAAATAATTCCAAAGTGAGCCACGTTTTTCCACTGAGCCGCACGAAATATGGTAAGTAGTTCTGTTCACAGATTGAGGTAAGTATAGGTGTTATGTCTGTTTAGCCATTTCAGGACATTTCGCGCCATTTTGGGATATTTTCAGTTCACAGTGGGACGATGACAGAATAAATAACGCCTTGGACGATGACAGAAGAAATAAAGCCCAACATTGTTGGGCTGGGCAACGTCTTCCATCAAGAGCGACTGCAAGCCGTTGCCTCAGGGTTCAGATCCATTGAATTGCATTACGATTCTCATTTACCCATTTAATTGCCTTGGACGGTGGGTCTACATTGCATCAAGGGATAGAACTGGGATAAAACATCATCAGGTTTGAGGACTATTGGACGTAACTTGAGCACGAAACTATAGACATGTCAATCTCTCGGTCCATGCGCTTTCTGTTTCAGTTTTCGCGAGGACTGGAATATGTGCCCAAATTGTACCATGTGGTTTTCCTGTCGCTGCTTATAGTGGGATGCGCTCTGAAATAAAATTACCGACTATGTACTAAAGTTAAAATAAAAATAAATAAAACTATGTTGTTCAATGTCTTCATTACGTAAGATTGTTATGTGATGTCCGATTTTCGTTTTTATACATTCGCAATCAGAAACTCCACAGACAGTATTCACGCAAGAACTAGATCTATATTTTTGTTATCGTCAAAATATTGCTAACTGTCTTATCAGCACCAATTTATTAAATAATAAACAATATATTATTTTACTATAATTATAAAACTGTTTCATTCTTGTAAGGACCAAACCTGAAGTTTCAAATTATGGTGGCTGCATTTAAACCTGGTTCTTGGTCAGGTTGCTTACATTGATGGCATATACCATATTATTACAATTTTGCGTCAACTTTTCGCGTAACTCAAAGGTTCCGGTTTGACGTAACCTAACCAAAAGGTTACGCACATGAAATATCCCAACTTTTTTTTTCGGTTTTGCAATGATCTCAAATGTCATGGCCTGATGTATGGTTTCTCTCTGAAATGTATCCTCATATGTCGCACAATACTGTTGTTTGTCCCTGAACTTTAATCACACGCGGTACATCTGTATGGCTTTTCCCCGATTTATTTTCTCTGGGGTTTGATGAGTTACTTCTGGCCGCAAAACTAATCTCACAGAATCAGAATTTGAAGGGTTTGTCTCTAGAATGTGTTACATGTATCATATGCTCAACAACTAAACTGCTTTCCGTCGATCTATATTCACAGAGCCAGCAGTTGTATGGCTTCTCTTCACAGTGGGTTACGGTATATCGTACAGTGCTAGATTTATATGCAGAACTATCATTGCAGATTGAGCAGAGAAATGGCTTTTAGCCTCTATGTACACTCCAGTGGCTGAACAGGTTGTACTTCCTGAATGTTACATACATATGCGTCCTGCATGTTACATACTAGCAGTCAGAACATTTGTATATGTTGTCAATAGATTATGGTTTTCTGTCAAGTCTAGTATACTTTTGCTTTCTTAGTTTCGGTTTCTCGTGACAAATTATTCCGAGCCACAAGACTTAATGGCGCAACAGATGTGATTTTTGACATCCTGACAATCCCTTTATCTTCACTCGTTATTGCCTATGGAATGGAAATTGTTTCGTGTAGAATTACGGCTACAGAGTAATGCCAAGGCGAGGCACACACTCTCTCTCTCTCGCCAGCGTCGAAATCCTCCTGTATGAATATGAAATAGTATTGAAACGAAAGACTGACAATGCACAAGCAACCATCACAATTATGGGACTGATAAATAAAGATACAATGTCAGTAAACTGCAATGGCAAATACTAAATGACACTAGAATATATTCACTCTCCAATGCCATATTTATAATGCAGGAAGTGCCGATGCGATGGATAAGAATGTTCTGGTGATTAGTGTCCCTTTTCATATCCCTTTCTATTGCAGCTAAATGACGGACGCCTGTCCCCAATGTGGAGAAAAAATGTCCTACCTGGGTTAGCAGATAGGATACGGACACTCTTAGCCACCGGACATTCTTAGCCTCCACACCGGTACCCTCATGTTAGCCTTGAATTTGGCTCATGCAATCCTTCTATTTAATACCATCCTTAATAAATGGCTGTTATGCGTAAACTTATATACTTATCAAAACGGTCCTCACCCAAATTTCTGAATATTGACCTTATTGGACCAGATGGTGTTTGGACTACCGGTATGTCGGCTATAATTTGTGAAGTTATATGGGATAAACATTCTCATTCTTCTCGTTCTCCACCACACTTCGTTATTCAGTTCATTTACTTTTCAACAGATTGAACGAGTCATTCAAAACTACACCAGGCTTAATACGAGAGTCAAGGTCATCCTATTCTAAAAACGTTAGTGCAATGCTCATTAATAGCATTATGTTGGTCACGCATTCCAAACAATATACATCCCAGTGCCACAAAGTACTATTATTTGTTGCAAGGTTTGTAGTTTGTACCGGTGATATTAATCATGTTTCTCGAGTTCTATTTTCAGATCAGATGTCACAAGCGACTTGCAAGTGTTTCCACATTAGCTGAGTATCGCAGCTTATTGGTTCTGTTTTGTTTTCATGGTTGTCTAGCTGATACTTCAACCATTTTCAAGATATAACTGTGAGATATTGCATATAGTGTTCCTCTATTATTCGCATTAACAGCAAGCTTCCAGTCAAGCTCGTATTAAAGTTTCGTGTTTTATTTTAATGTATTTGAATATTAAGAACTTAGTAAGGAGAACTTATGTTCGTTCCCCTCCTCGATATGTAATGACGTTTTCAGATTCAAAGGCATTAGTGGGAATTGTATTCGATCAACCATTGTTAGGTGAGCGTCATTTTGACTGCATTCCCTACTTGGTATATCTTGTGTATAAGATACTTTTTTGTTATTTTTCTAGTTGAGATACTCCTTCAAGCACACACCGAGATGGCGAAATGTGAGGCTATCCACGAAACTCTGTGACGTAGCCAGCTTGATGTGAGAGAGAGACGACTGATAGACGGCATCTGCAAAATACTGAGGAAATAAGAACACTATGAACAACGTATCACCATAACCACGAAGATGATATCTAGACAATTCCACAATTCACAGGACCGCGAGAAACTGATATGAACTATCTGAACAATGAACTGCGTTATCTTACAATGAACCGAGCCTAGCGATATTAATTCGGACACCTGAAAGAACTTTGAACATTAATTCAATTAGCGAATCAACGAGATCATATTAACTGGACTCCTTAATTTGTGCGCTCAATTATTCCGAAAATGATGATTTATCGATTTTACATGTACATGCACAATACTTTGCATCTGCGCTTTCACTATGTGTAAATCTGTTACTTCGTTTCAGTAATAATATTTAAATTGCGTAAATATCGAGATTTCATAATTGATAGATGTATTACGTCATAAGAAACTGCTTTATTCCATGTGTATATACCGATGGACACTATTCTTTCTTCAAGTATTTAAATCCATTGTCGCGTCTTCGATTCTTAGGTTATCAGAACTATCTCGAGACTGTCGCTTCCATTATTTCTTACAGACATTTAATTGTCTCGTTTATCATTCTTAATTGATCGCGTATCTTATGTTGTATAATAAACTGTTTATTTATATGTGTACGGACCCATGGCAAATTCTAGCACAAGCTGATTATGGAAACATTATCTAAATTGGGAATCGGGTGTATTTCGACAATATGGTTCATACATTGGCTTCATCCCAAAGGACAATTTTCTGTTTTTCAGGTGTTTCTTTTCAGCTTCAAATGTCAGATGAGTGAGTCAACATCCGTGATTTACCATGCCTCAAATCCTCTCCCTCAAATCCTACCTACTAGAAAACTGACCAGGTTCACAGCAAACGTTTTATTTATATAGTGTATGACGTCAATTACGCATTGTAAACGCATTACCTTTTGGGATAGAACAAGCCCTATGGGGCTTTATTCCCGCCAATAGTCAAACAATTTGTATTATCAATGTATCTTATCTAATATTGGTGAATAAACAAATAATAATAATAAAAAAAATGATAACGAATCTGACCATTCTTTGTAAACAATTCCGTATCTTCCATGTATCATGGTGACATTTATATTTAAATTAAGGTTGAAATCATTGACTTTCGCGCATGGGTCACGCGCTTTTCAAATTGGAGGTGTATGTAACAAGGCTTATATTTGATTCATACTCTAATTCTTTATATGACAGTTATTGTAACGAAAGTGCAGAATGACAATGACCCCTTGGGATCCCCTTTAATAAATCACAGCTTCTGAATGACATGCGACTACATGTATATGTGATATCGAAGTGACATTGTGTTTATGTGTGCGGTTCACTTACTTGATGGAATTCAACGCTGTAATTTTCCTAGAATGAACTATAATCATCCGGGAGACAAACAGTGTCTCGAAATCCCGGTGAAGTTATCTCAAACGATCAGTCGGGACGGAAAAGGAACGCTGGTTAGCTCACTCGCTTCGCTGTAGATGACGTCAGTCAGGAATCCGGAAGTCAACAGTGGGAATATGCAGATGAGGAACAGTGAACTTTGCGGTCGTCGTATGAATTAACTAGAGAGAGTTGGAAGCTGGGATTTACCAGTTACGTTCGTTATGAATTGTGGGTTGTTCCTCCATAGCCATATTTATCCAGCGAAGTCCAGATAAACTGATTGGGGGAAAGTGTGTTAATTTGACAATAAAGAGGGCGCTGGCATCGTCGACTTGTTTCTACCTTTATCTGCAGGAGAGCATTCTGTTTCTACCTTTATCCACAGAAGAGCGGTAGCCCTATATAAGCCGGACTCTCGCTAAAACGACAGAGACCAGCAGAAACTTCGAGGTGAGAGCACGCACGATTATATTGGGGAGAAGAAATCCAATACATTGCCGGGCCGGAGAAGGGCCGTGGCCAGGCCGCCGAATTGTTGCCGCCGCCGGGCCGGGACCAGGCCGCCGAATTGAAGAAGTGCCGCCGCCGAATCCTATAACATCATAGCATTCATTTACACACACTTACATTCACATGTCCGGGCTGTGTTTACTCTACTTCGATCTCTACCTATCTCAACCGTATCGCACAGTTGTACGGGTATTGCGCTGTGGTTAATGTACCTATTAAGCTGTATCCGGTAGGAGACGCACGTCTCTGTGAAGAGGGCACAGCTAAACCAAATCATACATTGTTCCTACCTAAACAATTATTCATGCACCCACGTACTTAAACACACAACCTACGGGTTGAGATACATTCACGCTAACACCCACAAGCTATAAGTTCGAGCCTAGAGCTTGATAAATATACACCTACCCAGTAAATCGTACCATAAACGATTATTCATTCACGCCTCCATAAGCATACAGTCCCTCACCACCCTGTACATATATAATTCACGGCCAATCATAGATTAATACTGTCTCATACAGTAGTAGATAAAGGGGAAATCCTTGACCAGATGCCCATCTATTGTGAAAGGCCATACAGTAGTATAGAAAGAGGGTTCCTATATCAGGTGACCATACAGTAGTATAGAGAGAGGGTTCCTATACCAGGTGACCATACAGTAGCATAGGAAGAGGGTTACTAGACCAGGTGCCTACCCATCCACCGTGTGTTATCGATGTCCGATCCTATGTGGACCAAGTAGCCGTGAACTCTAGCCTTGATGATTCGTCCTTGAAGCGGGACCGCGGAGTAAGTCGCCGTGAGCGGGGTCGCTGAAGCCTGGGGGTGTATTCCTACGAGGGGTGCCGTCTGCTGCTGTGGTGAGCCGTACAGTTGAATAGTCCTGCGGTGTTACAGAGAGACGGGCCGGTGCCGTAGAAGCCTTTGTACTGTCATAGTACTGTCGTGCCCAGGCCGTCCGCATCCATTGGCAGTTACCAACGCTTGGAGGGGCTTAGTCGTGTAAGACGAGACACGACGACGACGAGAAGTCCATACTACCCGAGGGAAGAAGACCGGGGGAAGGAAGACACGTCGGACTTAACCACGGAGGGACCAGGTCGTGTAAGACGAAACACGACGGGGAATTCATCCATACGGGAGTGAACGAAGACCTGGGGAAGGAAGATAGAAGCTGGATCCAGCCACGAGAGAACCGGTCGTGACCAGACTGTGGCTGTGTCCAGGCCTGAGCGCGATATAGCTAGGGCTATATATTTTGTTCATATTCTCTATTATATTGAAATTCGGTTAAAGATAACTATAAGAATACAGGTAAATCCAAATCATAGATTAGGGATCTTCTTTGCAGGGATTGTACGCTACCGCGATCTGAATCCTGTATTCCTGCTCATCGAATTATATGTCAGTATTGCATTAATTTGCTTTGGTTGTCATTACAGGTCTTCCTTTCCAACCTCCTTGATCCAGACAAGGTGACAGGTTGAATCGAACTCCCTCGTTGGCCAAGATCAGTGCACGAGTGCGTTCCCGGTAGCCTGACAGTTTGTCTTGGGGACCCTGCGCATTCACTTGTGGATCTGAAACATCCATTTCCCACGCAGAGAAAACGTTTCATTATTAACATAATTAGTCACCATAATATGTAAGATACGAAAGTGTAATCAATCAGGGGTGCATACATGCCCGATGTTATTGTAAACCCACTGACAGGTGATATGCTATTTGTCACGCCCAGGAGAAACACGTCTATCTGTCAATCAAGTATTATCCAATCAAAAACATTCATCAAGTTCCACTCTTGAACCGCGAGTTTCAAGCTAACTTTCAATATAGTTCGGCCTCGGAAACCGGATTGATGAGACGTTTACTTATTTTCTGGGCATGACCTCTGAGCTATCCATCTGTAAGTAACTTTATATTTCTGTTATATATAATAAACCATATACTATATTAAACCGTATCAGAATCTCGTCTTGTCACAAGATCAAGTATTTGTCGTACCCTATATATTTTGGTATTCTATTGTTACGAGAGCTTCCGTTTACATTTTGACTCTTCCACTGCGTATCTGGGTATCTCTACATCTCTGCTGAATATAATCTTCCTAAGCTGGGAATAACAGATTAGTCATTAGAGGGAGCTTCGTAACAATGTTCAAAATTGTTCAGACACATTGTTGTAGACGGTAATTAATAATATTAAGCGCTATCTGAATAAACGGACGGTAATTAATTAATATTACTTCTTATTATAGTGTAGTGTGGTTTGGTCCAACGCTTACCCTCCTAATCTTCAACATTGATCTTATTGCAAGAAGGACGTATTGGAATCATTATCTATCAGTAATTGTGTTTATCTTGATGCATCCGTTTGTTTAAATATTCCTACGAATTAGGCTCTCATTTGCAAATTGTCCGGTAATGAGTGAGTGAGTTCATCCGAATCATTTCGTCGGCAAAATAAGGAGAACCGTTGACATTAAAACCTTGATTTTTGACATGAAGGTACATTAGGGGACTGTCACCAGCAAGTTCTGAGCTGACCTACTATTGATGAAAGTTTCTGGTGAATTCTTGATGAAAATCACTGGTGATTCTGACTTGGTCTGTGCTCATCTTAATATAAGCAGGATTTCACTTGATGGGGGAGGTTCAAGACTTCAGTACGCGTCGGAGTTCTAATGCCTACCCTACTTTAGTCACACTGCCATGTATTCTATTATTGCTGCTAAAACTTTACATAGTATTCCTTATCCATAAAGCGTCTCCATTCATTCATTCCTTCTTTCACCCAAATGTTATAAATATCGTTATCCACCAAGGAGATATCCCACTTGTATTCACCGGCCTGCTTCCGGCTTTTCTTGTGGTGATCGAAGTCTGGTCAGTCAATACACTCAAATGAAATACCATTTGCGGTTGGTGGGGTCGCGGATAGAAAATTACTAGTTGTCTGGGAATACTTCCCAGTATGTCATTCATTATCTTGAACACGATGATGATGGTACGTTCGTCAAGTAAAGAATTCCATGTGTTCCAGTTCTTATTCTTATTACCCAGAGCGTCAGTAGAGAAGACAGAGACGAAAGATAAAGCTGGTTGTTACGGATGTATGCAACATACAGCTGGAGATCATCATACAAAGTAGTATTTACAATATGGGGAACAAGTAAGTCTCACAATAAATTATTTCTAGCATATATATATATATAGTAGAAATTCAGGAAAAGGGTCAAACGTGAAGATAAATTGTTTGAAATTAGAGAAAACGCCGACACGCTCACATTGCTCTAATGCGCATTTCTGCTGTTTATTCAAGCAAACAAATAATTTTATTTTCTCTTTATTCTTGTTTATATGTATGCTGTGTATTTAATCGTATTAGTTTGTATTGTGATGTTTTTAGTTTGTAACTTTTGCCTTTAATCATTGTGACAATAAATAAATATGTTTTTGATTCTGATATGCAGACAGTTAACGGACTCCGGAGTGTGTGGAATGCCAGCAATCCTGTGCGATTATTTTATGCAGAAAATAATTTGTCGGAAGAATTTTATGTATAAGATCTTATGTTGTGTATCTATCAATACATTGGTTACACTGAAATAATACTTTTTGTGATACGTTTCTTGTGTAATATGCCTTAGAAATGCTGATTCGAACACTGAGGTCACTGAAACCATGATCAATGATTATTTTTTTAGTACATTTCTAATGACACTTCTCTAATGTCACTGGCTAAAACAAAGGTGTGAAATGTCAGTTGTGTAGAGTTAGGTCTTTGTTTAAGCAACTGTACAGATAATTCATTTCTACATGTGCCAGTTCCCGAACGGGTTATATACTTCTAAAGCCTATGTTGATTACCGCGCGCATAATCTAGAGTTGTGGCGAGTACAAAAAGGACTCACCCCAAATGCAGGTCAAGGTAAACTGTGCACTTTCGTGATGATCTGAATCACGTTGTAACTGTATGCAAAGTTGATTGTTATCTTGCATGCTCCATTAGTATATCATGTGAAACGGTGCGTTGTTTACCGAGTTGCGTACTCATGTAAACGATGGTTGTTGTTGTTGTTGTTGGCCTACAGACTATGTAGTGCGGGTGACCTAGTCCAATACAATGGGTGACTGACAGCCTTTCTTTTATTATTTGGATGTTCGATTGGGCTGTACAGTCCCATTGGTAACGAAGTTAAGTGCAGGTGCGGAAATCTTCCTCCAGAACGACCATTGAAAAATAGGAGATTTTGAGAAAATAAAGAACTGACAAGCACACTCACCAGTATAAGTGAATTGCTCGTGTTTCAAGGCACAAAATAACACCACCCACACAACTGAGCCACTCTATGTAAAGTTCCACGGAGACAACAAACTTTCACATTTTCCAGAGCACCGAAAATCCGTCCAAAAATGGCGTCTATGTCTTCACACTAAAGCATTATGGGAAGTAAACATGATCCCTCGTGTCACATGGTGTACACAAACGCACGTGTACAGAAAGGGATCTTTCAAAAATCACCAAAAAGCGAGCACAAATCTTGTGCGTCAGTCAGATAATTTGAGAAGACCCCGTATCTCAGAGGATCACATGATTCGTTCACACGTGTCGGTGTGTGCCTACGTCACTTCCCTTCATGTGCCAAAGTAGAGGCCGCCAATTTTTTTTACGCTGATCGGACAAGATTTATCTGCCTATGGCTTAATGAGAGATCGATAGATGCCTGGAATGTGCCATTTTGTGGATCTAAGCTGCACGGATACATTCAAACTGGTCAGTAATCATGTCAATTAATTATTGCGTCACAATTTGACAATTTCCGAGGTCCGAAGCCCTGCCCTTTGAAACAAGATGGCAGCCTATGTGACTGTGATACGGACATCGTAGACATCAACATATTAAAGGAGGACGTATTCCAGTCACATTATATTGGACTACGGGTGACCCAGTTCAAAATCTTTCCCATTTCCGCATTTCCGGGTCAAATCCGCGTTCATACACTGATTTCGTGGGAAACTGGGGAAATACGGAGAGAAACCAGGCTATGCGCTAATTAAAGGGTATCAGGCTCTTTCTAAATAATATTCAAATGTGACTATGACATTCGTTTCAAATGGTAGAGTAATTTTCACAATCACATTGCTCGGGTCGGCGTATTCGACTGAAATGTTTTGAGTTCGACTGAAGAAACGGAAACTCAGGCCGGTTATTTGATCATAGTTCGCTTAATACTGGATCGATTCACAATCTAAACATTCCGAAATAGCTGAAGAGATAAAAGTATTTTTATTTTTGAGATACTGGGCAACTGAAATAATCGTGTCGACTTCGCTGGAATT
Source organism: Hanleya hanleyi (assembly GCA_036873755.1). Classification (NCBI taxonomy): domain Eukaryota; kingdom Metazoa; phylum Mollusca; class Polyplacophora; order Lepidopleurida; family Hanleyidae; genus Hanleya; species Hanleya hanleyi. Next base: position 18,400 of record JAVTVY010028364.1, read on the forward strand.
TTTTCTGGACCGACCGACCGACCGACATGCGGTTTTTCTTGTCCGGAAAATTATTGCGTGAACTGAATGAAATACTTTTACGTTTCCGGAATCCTCTACCTTTTTACGAATAAAATGATATAAAATTTATGCATGTACCTTCTACCGTTTTCCGTAAAAGGGTTCGCTGAAATAAAGCGATTGAAAATCAAGACATTTTCAGCCGAATCGGCGGTAAAACGGGTGACTGCCGCGAGTTAAAAACTCGGATTTGAAGACGGACTTCAGAAAAGTCCGAAAATCCGGAATCTGGATCGCGGGTAAGTTTATGGGAAGGTTGGTTATGTCGTTGGGTCGTAAGTGTCGAATTAAATTTAAAAAGCATAGTTTATGCAACAAATATCCTATTTTTCGAATAAATGAATGTTTGTCATGTAATAACTTAATGTAAATGGAAATAGTATTTTTCTATCGTATAATTTTGAATTGATCATTAATTTGATTAAATACATATATTTATACATAAATATCGGACATAATATCGGAACATAACCACTCATTGTTTTCAATGATTTCCTTATGTTTCACTTTCAAACCCCTAACCCAAACCTGATCGTCAACAAATTTCTCTTCCTCATCTGAAATAATATTCACGTCAAAAACGTCTGTCTCAGAAGTTAAGCCCTTAACATCTACACTAGAATCAACCATTACCTCAGAAACTATGTCCTTTTCAACTTCGACCTTCGTCAAGTCTTAGCCCTTAACAACTTACTAAACTCACTAACATCTCCGGTAACCCAACACAACTTACAAAATCCGAGAAAATCATAGTATCTGAAATAAAACCATGTAAATGATTGGCAATTTGAACGTAATTATACAAATCATCCCTTCTCCCAAACGTTTCTGAGACTTAATTTTATCAGGAATATACACTCGACCAGTGTGCTAACGGATTAGCGGTTAGGGATTAATTGCATGGGATTAAAACTTAATTAACTGTTCACCAGTCTGGGCTGTGAGATATCAAGAAGTCAGTAAGTGAACAAAACTCTGAAATAAATGATAAAATTCATTTTAGTTCATATAAATTATAATAATTACTGAAAACAAAATATGTATATTCCTGGTCATTTTCAGGTACAAGAAGGTACATGCATACAAATACATGTATTTAAAATTAATGATCAATTCATAATTATATTTATACCATAGAAAAATACTATTTCCATTTACATTAAGTATTACATGACAAACATTCATTTATTCGAAAAATGGGATATTTTTTGTATAAACTATGCTTTTTAAATTTAATTCGACACTTACGTCCCACCGACATAACCAATCTTCCCATGAACTTACCCGCGATCCTGATTCCGGATTTTCAGACTCTTCTGAAGTCCGTCTTCAAATCTGGGTTTTTAACTCGCGGCAGTCACCCGTTTTACCGCCGATTCGGCTGAAAATGTCTTGATTTTCAATCGCTTTATTTCAGCGAACCCATTTACGGAAAACAGTAGAAGGTACATGCATCAATTTTATAACCTTTTATTCGTAAAAAAGTAGAGGATTCCGGAGACATAAAAGTATTTCAGTCAGTTCACGCAATAATTTTCCGGACAAGAAAACCCGCATGTCGGTCGGTTAAGAAAAAAATTCAGGGAAGTCGACACGATTATTTCAGTTGCCCGCTATCTCAGTGCTAGACACCACATTATCAAGTTCCTGTTGCTTCTCAGCTAAATGCATTGAAGACGGGAGTATCCCAGCAGCCTTTGCGGCGCTGCCTGACAACAATGGCGTGGGCTAAAAGATGGCCTAGCGACGTATTCACTTAGCCCAGGCAGACCGGGATTCTCGCCGTTAAATCGTATTTCCTCGACGTTTGCGGCTGGTAATCATTTGGAGTCGATAATATATTGTTAATAAGGTAACATTTAACAGCTGAAAGGATCAATTTTGTGGTAAAGACTCCAGGAAAGGGTAATAAACAGCTCTTAAATAAACCACAACACTGATCTACGGGGCGCTAACCCAGCCGTTAAAACCCTGGGGTTAACACAGCGGCAACACCGTCATTGTCGGCATATAGCACGGATAATCTGTTTTAATCTCCCCCATAAAGCTGTTAATTATCCATATTCAGTGATTGACTTATTGAATGATTAACATCAGCATGGAGCAGTATGTATCTGTCGCTTTTAACCGTAAATTTTCTGTATAAACAGTCAATCAATTTTATTTGATCTTTGGTCTGACGTGTGTTTCTTTGTCATGTTGACACTGTGATGAGTAATTCTCAGTTAGTGATTATTTCATTGACTTGTATAGTACAATCCATTACTCAATCAGTCTTTATATAACCCAGCATCAGCATCCGATACATTTTCTTGGATATAGAAAAGGCGTTTGACCTTGTATGGCAGGACGGGATTATCACCCAATTAAACAACCTAGGAATTAAGGGCAGGATACAACACTGGATAAAAAATTTTCTTCATGACCGAAACACCATGTCCATGGACCACCAGCTAGATAACGGCACCCCACAGGGCAGCGTCATAAGCCCCACCCTTTTTAACATCCTGATTAATGGCCTGGCCAACGAAATTGACACAAAACATCCTGAAATTGAACAATCACTTTTTGCTGATGATGCTGCCATGTGGAAATCTGCCGGATCGATAAAAAAATTAACAAGTATAATGCAAAAGGTACTAAATACAGTCAGCGACTGGGCCGATAAATGGGGATTCAAATTTTCAGCTGTCAAAACTACCGGTGTGCTATTCTCAAATAAACAAACCACAGACATCACGCTATCACTAGGAGGCCAGAAAATCGAGTTTAAGAATAGTGTCAAATACCTAGGTATGATCTTTGACCGAAAACTCACTTGGAAAGACCACATCGACCAATTAATTATTCGGTGTAACAAGGACCTGAACCTTATGAGGTGCGTATCGGGTACCAACTGGGGGGCCAATAAACATAGCTTAATCAAATTATATCAAACACTCATCAGATCCAAAATAGACTATGGTTCAATCGCGTATCAATCAGCATGCAAGACCCATTTGAAAAGAATAGACAGCATTCAGTATTCGGCCCTAAAAATAGCTGCATTATGTAGTCTACAAATAGAAACTAATGAAAAACCCTTACACTTAAGACGAGAAGAGCTGTCAATGAAATATGCAGGGAAAACAATAGCCAAGGGCGAAAACCACCCATGCCACAACATTTTTGGCCCAAAAACCGAATACGAATTCCTAAAAGGAAATGGGAAAAAGACTCCGCACCATTCGGTTACACGATAGAACGACTATTCCAAGAACACGACATCCCTATCTCTTGTATCTCTGACACTGACAAGGTCAATAGACCACCATGGCAACTAATCACACCACACGTGGACACGAATATACATAGCTACATCACCAAACAGGACAACCCAGAGCATATAAGAGTCACTGCCCTCGAATATATTGACACACATTGGAAAAATCGCTTGAAAATATATACAGACGGCTCCAAAAACACAAGTCACAATACAGGCTCTGCATTCGTTATACCAGAACTTGACATTCACGAAGGTTTCAAACTACCAGACAATATGTCTGTATACACCACTGAATTAGTCGCCATAATCAAGGCTCTCGAATGGGTTCTTCAGAACCGACCTGTTTCCACCGTTATTCTTAGCGATTCCTTAAGCGGACTGGTATCTATAAAGAACTCCAAATCTGACAGCAGACCTGACCTCATACACGAAATAAAAATTTTATGCACATAAATACGAGACAATGACATTGACGCCATTTTAGCTTGGATTCCCGCCCACGTGGACGTTAGGGGAAATGAAGCCGCTGATAGGACAGCCAAAGACAGCCTCACCAAAACTGCACCTGACGTGCATATAGGACTAGGAACCAAAGAACTGAATTCTATCATTAAAACCAGAATAGATAGTAAATGGGAGAAGGAATGGAACGAAGAAAACCGAGGTAGATGGCTACATAGTATTCTAGATAAGGGGAAAAGAAGGAGTTTTGGATTCCAGCTAAACAGTAAACGTGACGACCGCATCATCACAAGATTAAGACTAGGCAAAACAGGACTAAAATCTCACTTATCTAAGCTAATAAAAAACACATCACCACTATGCACTTCATGCAACAACGAAGAAGAAACAATAGAACATTTTATACTCAAATGCCCAAAACATGACCTCTATCGCCGAACACTGGAAAACGAACTAAAAAACTTAAATGTCCCTCTGTCGTTGGCTTCTATATTAAATCCTAAACCACCTCTTATAAACAAAGTATACTCCACCTTACTAGCTTACATCAAATCTACTGACTATCACTCTACCATTTAATACCATATGGTTACACCAAGACACCAATAAACCTAGGACCAAATTTGAATAAATGTAGCACGCTTAGAGTCAAAACTATTTTACAGGGGCGGAAATAAGGGTCAGTGATCAGAAATGACTGATCAAATTTGGACACTAACCAATCAAAATGCCATAGCAATAACATAGACAAATTCACTGATCAAATTAAAAGCTCCTAATAACGAGCTCCGACCAAATTGTGTTCCCTTATTTCCAACCCTCGTTAACGAATGTTAACCGTCCGGTCTTCATGCAGGGGCAGAAGACTGGAGGTTATATGAAACATTCACAATCGGCTTTAACTATAATAATATTTTTATTTATAATATTTAGTACCTAATTATTTATTGATATTGATCATGTGTGACTTAGATCACGATAGTGCCAGTCGATGGCAAAAAATAACACCAGAAAACAAGAAACTACAAACTCTTCTATTCTTTGTAATACAGGCACAGCACACTGAAGACCACAGACGAGTAAGACCAGCCATGAAACAGAACACCGATGACGACAAATATTATGAAACAGCACCAAATGGAGATAAACATGCATGAAGATCATCATCGTCGGACAACAAGAACGTCCAGAATACTCGACCCTGTACCACGCTAGACAGGCTACTCCACCGAACTGAGCAACCAGAATACTAAATCCTAAACCACACAGACATGCTACCCCATATATGACACCGAAATGACGCCTCAACACATATCATCCTTTGACTTTCACACAATATATAGGACGTAGACCTGCCGTCCTGTGCCCCAATACACACTCCAAGCAATTGTTACAGGCACAGATTTCTGGAAGAACCCACCCTGTTCCCAAGGGCGTCGTTAGGGAAGTCGATTCGAAAAATCCTGAAGACGCCCATGGTTCTCCCAGTTTTTTCTGGACGGCTTTGTGCGTACAAAGGGGTACCAAGACAAAGGAATCATCCACGCGATTAGACCAACAGTGAACTCATATTTACTAGTATAGCTTAACCCAAAAAACCCGAAAGAGACTTACGAACTTGTACATAGCGACTCTTATTTACTTCTATTTACATCTCCTGCTAATCTATCATTGTTATTTATTATTTATTCATTTATTTATTTATTTATTTATATATTTAGCGCTGGAAAAGATATTAAAAGAAAACAAAGAAATGTACCGCGAAATCCAAATAAAACATTGAGTTGATGGGCCGCGAAATCCGAATGGGAAGCGGCCCTTAAACTACAATTTCAATCAATCCGAGTCATTCAAACTTCAAACTTAAGAGAAACAGGTAATGCTAATATAGTAAAAATGCCAAAGGCGTGTTGTGTTCATGACTGTACAGCTAACAAAGACAAGTTTCCAAATTGGAAGTTTTATATTCTTCCGGCCCAGAGTGAGAGAAGACATCAGTGGTTGCAGGCTATCCACAGAGCAAGAATCCTAGATGATGGGACCATCGATCCAAATAAAGCCTGGTCACAAAGAGTTGGTAACGCGTAGATTAGAGCTGGATGTATCATCAACCCCAAGTACATCATCTCCGCAACAGGAAACTTACTGTATATGTAAAACAACGGCAACAAATGAGGGCGAGGTAATGGTCGGGTGTGACAAATGTGACAATTGGTTCCATCTGACCTGCTTGAAACTGAAACGCGCTCCCAGTGGAAGAACATGGTATTGCCCTCCATGCCGCAAATTGAACAAGGCAAACAAATAGACATTTCTGTGACAACTTTATTGTAAGTGAGTGAAAACCCAAGCACTTCCCATGCAGTGTATCCGAAATTATAGCAGTATATAATATATATTACATTGCCCAACTTAATGGCATGACCAGTAAAACCAAGCATCTAACATACACTGTACCTTGTATTATAATTGCCTATCTTGTGTGTATATTTTATTGTACATAAATAATTATGCCAACTGTGAAGGTAAATAAATCTTATTGATCTCAATACTGTCTCAGTCTTCCTTGAATACAATACTTTCACCCATGTTCGTCAGACAAGCACACACCTTAATATGAAATGCTGAGAGCATAAGTAGATATAAGAGCCCTTTGGTGACCAGGCTTTATTTGGATCGATGGTCCCATCATCTAGGATTCTTGCTCTGTGGATAGCCTGCAACCACTGATGTCTTCTCTCACTCTGGGCCGGAAGAATATAAAACTTCAAATTTGAAAACTTGTCTTTGTTAGCTGTACAGTCATGAACACAACACGCCTTTGGCATTTTTACTATATTAGCATTACCTGTTTCTCTCAAGTTTGAAGTTTGAATGACTCGGATGCTGGGTTATATAAAGACTGATTGAGTAATGGATTGTACTATACAAGTCAATGAAATAATCACTAACTGAGAATTACTCATCACAGTGTCAACATGACAAAGAAACACACGTCAGACCAAAGATCAAATAAAATTGATTGACTGTTTATACAGAAAATTTACGGTTAAAAGCGACAGATACATACTGCTCCATGCTGATGTTAATCATTCAATAAGTCAATCACTGAATATGGATAATTAACAGCTTTATGGGGGAGATTAAAACAGATTATCCGTGCTATATGCCGACAATGACGGTGTTGCCGCTGTGTTAACCCCAGGGTTTTAACGGCTGGGTTAGCGCCCCGTAGATCAGTGTTGTGGTTTATTTAAGAGCTGTTTATTACCCTTTCCTGGAGTCTTTACCACAAAATTTATCCTTTCAGCTGTTAAATGTTACCTTATTAACAATATATTATCGACTCCAAATGATTACCAGCCGCAAACGTCGAGGAAATACGATTTAACGGCGAGAATCCCGGTCTGCCTGGGCTAAGTGAATACGTCGCTAGGCCATCTTTTAGCCCACGCCATTGTTGTCAGGCAGCGCCGCAAAGGCTGCTGGGATACTCCCGTCTTCCAGACCCACCGGACACCCACCAACCCATTGTGCACTGACAGAAGATAAGACTGAATATGTGTTGTTTCAAATTTGTCGACCTCTCACAGTAAAACCAAGGGAAACTTAAACCTGCGTTTGTTTCAAATATAGGGTAGAGCTATCGAATCATTTACTATCTGAACTTTAAGTCAATTGTGTCTATGGGCTCCAAGGTATTTCCTTGTGAATTTGACCTAGTCAGTTTCCTAGTTCCGTAAAACTGCGCACGAGGCACGAAGTCACGGAAAATTGTGCACGAAGCAGTGCTAGAATGACGTGCATTAGTCTGAGCTTCCTATGACCCTTCACGCCAGACGACAGATAATTTATGAGAGATTGTCTGGCCAGGGTTAGAGTTCTCTCCCCCCGCCCCCAAAAAATGAAATTCAAAAATAGAATCGGTCGTTCTACAACAATTAACTAGCATTTATTCATTAATGTACATGTATACTTTCACTTAATTGTCAGTCCAAATTTAACAAGATCCGTTTCGTTCTTCGTCTATTACAGTATCAACAACTTTATTTTCATTTCATTTGCTTCAACCAAACCACAACTGACCATTTGGAACGAGGTAGAAGATAAAAGCGCCAAAACTTGTGAAAATTCACATAGAAAACCATTTTATACCATATAATAGAGCTGGAAGAACTGTGGCATAAATGACAGGCTGCAGGCACTGACCAGATAGTGAATCGGAACTGGGTCATTCACTGCATATTTGTAAATCCAATCATACATGTATAACCGATAGAGAGTAATCTCTGGTGCAACACAAATCCTCAGTTAATTTATTTCTCTAGACGCTCCTTGCTAGATTAAGTTCCTTTAAGCGGCAGGTGGAAATACGAAACTGTCATTCTCCCCAGGTAATCAAAGGGTGTTCCCGGTCAGGGAGGGCTTCATTGTATCCACTGAACACCTGAAAATCAAGCTCGCCCACGAAGTGTCCGTTCTCTATGTTGGGCTGATACAAAACAAGATTAACTTTGATCAAGGGAAGTGAGTGTGGTATTGTTGTTGTTCTTGTTGTAAGGGATTGATGTTTATGCATGAACGATGAAACTCAACTGGCAATAGTCAACTGGCCAATGAGCTGGATAAATCTACCTCTCTCCCACCTGTTAAAGGGACAGGTTACCTGTTAAAAATACAATAAAATGTATGCAATATATTTGGTGACGAGAGTGCTATACAACTCAAAAATATTCCTCGAACCATGCTGGATACCAATAGGATATGTATTTAGACGAACAATGTGGATGAAAGTATATAATTACAGAAACAGGAGTCAATCAGAAAACACACATATTGATGGAATTCAGCTCTAGCTGCAATGTACGCTATGCTAGATATGAAAAAATATATTGAAATACCGGTTTTTTCATATATCAATATATATTGTCACATTCAAGTGAAATTCACGCCAGCTCAACAAAGATTCTCGCCTATGTTGTAGGGCAAGTAGCAGATTTGTGTCAGATATTAAACAGTTTCATGCAAGCCCAAAACTTCGTGACCCCGCACGTGACAGTGGGCAGTAACATTTTTTCTCCCCAGTGTCTATCAATACAATTTGCAGGTAACGATTTGTGTCAGATATTAAACAGTTTCATGCAAGACCAAACACTTCGTGACCCCCACACGTGACAGTGGGCAGTACAATTTTTTCTCCCCAGTGTCTATCAATACAATTATGTTTGCAGGTAACATCACAATACATATATGGAACAGTATATATAAAATACTTCCTAATCTAATATTCATATCTAATATAGTGTACATTGTATCAGGGGATCTATAATAATTTATGACTATTTCAACAGTGTGTGTTTTGCCTTTATTGACTTCTGCTGACAAACGCCTAGCAGCTTTGTTTTTGTAATTACACTCTTTGAATAAAGAGATAGTATAATTCCATTTGGCACAGTTTGAGGGTTACATGTATTTCTGGTATATGATAATGGGCACCAACTATATTGCAAGTTAACAGACCACGGATAATTTTTCCAATAAAGTGGTTAGGGATGAATGTTGATGCTCAAATTCATTTGTCTAATTTAAATCGTAAAGCTTAATTTTTACTTTAATTCGATTTTTTACTCCACTTGCATGTGCTATTAATTGTGCGTTAGTCCGTGGCCGCGTCAGAGTCCAGTCATGAATTTGTATTGTCTGTTTGCGAAAAAGTTGTTGTGGCGAGAACTAAGAGAATGAGCAGTTCACGTGAAGACTTGCTTGTTAGATAAACGGATAAAAAACGTATTCTAAGTCTTCGATAAACTTAATGGTGTGCATCGTTTGATAAAAGAAACTACCTGATGTACGTTTGTCGCTGATTCTGCCACGAAATTTGTGAGTATTTAGATTTATGACTGGAAATCTGTGCTGATGTAAGAAACAACAACAACACGCATATTGAACATGCAAACATAAGTTTATTGTGATTATACAAGGTGATTAAGCTTAGCAAGATGATCAAACACTTCAAAGAGTATAAAGCATTAGAAAATTCACGAATTATATTAATAGCTATACTTACCGTCCGATAAATAACAAAAAAGAACATTATAAGGACACAGGCTTAGTTCATCTATTTGTAATTGCAGCTTGAACATCCACGTTGTACTACCATGTTCCATACTGCCACGCTTGCGAACTATTACGGTGTTATTATTGATGTTGGTATATGGAACTGTAAAGTGCCGATCATCCAGATCCAATTGAATACAAAGTGGTGTATGGGAAATCTAAGCAGAATCGAGTTTGTTGTTATTTCATCCGCTACACAGTTCAAGAAATTTCCTGTCGTTAAAGATGAATGAAGGGAAAATGGATGACGGTGTCGTCTCCGAAAGGATAAGACAGATAAGACAGGAACGAGGTGGATTGAAGTCCGCTTTCACAGTCAAGCTCAGGGAAATAAGAGAACTCTTCACATCTGAGAGTGTAGATAAAACTGTTGTTCAGAGAAAACTATCTGAGTTAGGTGGGGCATATGACAGTGTATGTAAGAAACACGTTCAGTTGACATATCTACAAAATGACCCTGTTGAATTATCCAATGCTAACAGCTATGTTCGAGAAATAAAGGATAAATATGTGAGGGTAAAATCCGAATTCACCGATTGGTTGATCGGACCAGGTGAGTCAGCTAGTCAAACTGGCTGCAGCGACATTTCCGGGACTAGCAGTGCTAGAGTGAGAGCTGCTGCGAAGAAAGCCGCGTTATTGACTAAAGTTGACGCTCTAGAGAAACAACAGGAGTTGTCACGAAGACAGATGGAGTTATCACAGCAACAAGAACAGCTTACGTTAGAGGCTGAGATACGGGCAGCTGATGCCGAAGAACAGGTGTACGTCAGACACGAGTCCGGTGAATCAGATATAGGGAGACGTAATGCGCAGAAATATAACATTTCGTTGTCTGAGCCCAAAATAGATTCTGTACGTAATATAGCAGCTGAAGAAGAACAGAAATACTCGTTAAATCCGGGAGTGCAGCCATGGCTGGGGAATACTATACCCAATTATATTCCACCAATCATCCCACCGCTAAATCCGAGAGGGCAGCCAGGGCTGGGGAATACTATACCCAATTATATTCCACCAATCATCCCACCGCTAAATCCGAGAGGGCAGCCAGGTCTGGGGAATACTATACCCAATTATATTCCACCAGACATCTCACCGATTCAAGCCGAGCATGCGTCATATACATCTCGCATTCCACCCCATTACATGTACGATGCAAGAGAACAGCATCCACGTAATGAAAATTTCGATATCGGTGACAGATATGGAGAAAATAAGGCGCATACCGAATCCAGAATACTTCAGATTCAACAACAGATGCTCGACGTAGTTCAACTTCCCAAAACAGAGTTGATGAAATTCGATGGGGACCCTCTCAAATATTACATGTTCATTAGATCATTTGAAAATAGTGTAGCCCAAACAACGGTGAGTGACAGTTCAAAGCTGAATCGTTTACTCCAGTATTGTACCGGCAGGGCTCTGGAAGTGATAGTGTTGCACAGTTATGGACCCAGAGACCGGCTACACTGAAGCACTCAAACTGCTTAAAACCCGATTTGGTAACCCCTATGTCATCTCAAATGCCTGGGTGAAGAAACTTACTGACGGCCCGTGGATAAAGCCTGGTGATGTTGAAGGTCTACGCACGTATGCAGATGAGCTAAGGAGCGGTATGCTCACACTACAGGCAATGGGAAAACTGTCCGAAGTTGGCAGTCAGTTTCGTATGGTGAAGATCGTGGAGCGACTTCCTGTCTACTTGCAAGGTTGATGGAGGAAGAATGCAGTACAGAAACTCCGGTTCGAAGGGGAGTATCCGGACATAACGCAACTGGTTGAATTTGTGCAAATAGCTGCCGATGAAGCTAACGACCCGGTGTTCGGTGGTTCACTGGGGAACAAGTTCAGGTCTGACAAACCGCAAGCGAAATTACAGACGGTGAGAAAGTTGGGAACAAATTTCAGTGTTCAAACGGAGGAGAGTACCCCCACGCCTTACAGAGCAATGTCTAAGGCAAAGTTTTTATCTTGTCCATTGTGTTCTGCTGAACATGCGCTGTTTCTTTGCGACAAGTTTAAGGACATGAAGCCTGAAAGACGGCTCGAGTTCGTGTCAGAGAAAAGGTTATGCTTCAACTGTTTCTCTGGTTCACATATGTCCAGAGCGTGTTGGAAATCAAGTAAATGTAACATTCAAGGCTGTACTCGCAAACATTCTAGGTTGATTCACCTGCCAATTCGGCCCGACAGGACCGCTTTCGGTACGAAGCAAGTTGAAGCGAGTAGCAGTTCGGCAGACAGCAATCGCGATCAACCAGTGCAGGTACAAAGTTCAACATGTGACATATCTACCTGTACTACTGGGCTGGCTAAAGTGGCTCTCCCGATCATCCCTGTTATTGTGAGCGCGAAGGATGGTACACGTGTAGTTCGAACTCATGCTCTGCTAGATAGCGGAAGTACAAATTCCTTCTGTTCCGAGAAGCTGTTAGAAGATGTGGGTTCACACGGAGTAGATACAACTTTATCTCTTACTACACTAGAAAAGGTGGGCAGTAAATCCATCACAAAGATGACGTCATTGTGTGTAAGTGACGCAGGGAATTGAACGACCATTGAGATGCCTCACGTGTTTTCGTCTGTTAATCTACCGCTAAACAGATGCAGCACAATAACGCAAGAAGAGATTAAAGTATTTCCTCACCTAAAGGATATCAACGTTTCACAGGAGAGAGAAACAGAAGTTTCCCTTATAATCGGCCAAGATGTACCGACAGCTCTAGCGCCAGTAGACGTTAGGCGTGGAAGAGACGGTGAGCCGTATGCCGTTAAAACAACACTTGGATGGGTATTGAATGGTCCATTGGACAATAAGGGCCAAAGAGAAGTCATTTCTCATTTTGTTCAAACAGAGCCGAGTCTTAATGCACAAATAGAGAAGTTCTGGAAGATTGATTCGTGTGAGTCATTAGCAGATAGCACGCTCCAGATGTCGCGTGAAGATAGGCGAGTCGTGGACTTATGGGATAACAGCAGCAAGATTGTGGATGGACATTATGAACTGAATATTCCGTTTAAGGCTCCACCTCCACGAGTACCAAACAACTTCGCTGTAGCTGAAGCTCGTCTGGAGAGTCTCGGCAGAAGACTTTCCAAGGATACCATCATGCTGGAGAAATATCAGTCGGGCATTACCGACCTACTTGACAAGGGATTCGCCGAAAAGGTTCCTCAAGAGGAGATTAACGTGCCGGGTCGAGAGACTTGGTATATTCCACATCATGGGGTGAGTGCCGTTCATAAGCCTGACAAACTGCGCATAGTGTTTGACTGCGCTTCCAAGTTTTGTGGAACTAGTCTGAACGAACAAGTCTTACAAGGCCCTGACTTGACCAACAAGCTCGTTAGCGTATTGTTACGTTTCCGAGAGCATGAAATCGCGATAATGGGAGACATCGAGGCTATGTTCCACCAGGTGAAGGTACCAGCAAGTGACCGTGACTATCTTAGATTTCTATGGTGGACCGACGGCAACATCACTCAAACCCCAGAAGTGTATCGTATGACCGTCCATCTCTTCGGGGGTGTCTGGAGTCCAAGTTCCGCTAGCTACGCACTCAGACGCACGGCGGAAGACAATCGAGGGAAGTACGATCCGGATATCGTGCAGACGGTTCTCGACAATTTCTACGTTGATGATTGTCTTCGATCACTACCGACTGAGGAGGAAGCCATTCGCCATGTGCAACAACTTTGTCTACTAGTTTCCGAAGGAGGATTTAAGCTAAATAAATGGATCAGCAACAGTCGAAATGTCCTGGAAACTATTCCTGTTGACCAAAGGGCTAAGGGTATCAAGAATCTCGACTTGAACAGCAATGTTTTGCCCATGGAACGAGCACTCGGAGTGCTATGGAACACCGAGACTGACCTCCTCGGATTCAAAATACAGCCTAAAAATAAACCAAACACCAAGAGGGGGCTAATGAGTGTGATTAGCTCAGTATATGACCCACTGGGATTCGTGAGCCCGGTTATTCTTCAGGCGAAGAAAGGATGTTCCAGGATGAGTGTAAGGCGCGAAAAGGGTGGGACGACCCACTAAGTCAATCAAACTTGAACAAATGGTGTTCGTGGACAGACAACTTACACAAGCTGGAAAATTACAATATTCCGCGCTGTTTGATTCCAGTCGGCTTTGGTGAGATAACACAGTGTCAGCTTCACCACTTTTCGGACGGATCCATCGACGGGTTCGGAAGTGTATCATATATCCGGGTGGAGAACTCGGTTGGTCAAGTACATTGTGCTTTTCTTATGAGCAAATCCCGTCTGGCACCGATTAAGCAGTTGACCATACCGCGTTTAGAACTATCGGCCGCAGTGATATCTGTCAGGCTAGATTGCATGTTGCGGAGGGAACTCAGAATCAAGATTGATGAATCAGTATTCTGGAGTGACAGCACAGTCGTACTCCAGTATATCAGTAGTGAGAACAAGCGATTTCACACCTTCGTAGCGAACCGCATCGCTATCATCCATGATGGATCAGACAAGGATCAATGGCGACACGTGGATTCCAAGAACAATCCGGCGGATGATGTGTCGCGTGGACTTACTGTAGAGGATATGATCATCTCACAACGCTGGAAGAATGGCCCGGCCTTCTTATGGAAAGACGAAAGTCAGTGGCCGACAATGCCGAATCTCAAGTCTGAAAATCAAACCGATGACAAGGAAGTCAAAGGAGAAATTCGGGTTTACTCTATTGTTATGGACAGCAAGTTTGAAGTGATCAACAAGCTATTTGGAAGGTATTCCTCATGGTACAAACTAAAGCGAGGAGTAGCTTGGATTCTACGTCTTCGTCAACTCTTACGTGACAAAGCTCGCGATGGGAGCAAGACTGCAGCAGGTAAAGGGTCACTCAAAGTGTCCGAACTGAAATCTGCTGAACATGCAATTGTTCAAGCTTTGCAGAGGCAGAATTTTGCCGAAGAACTCCGCTGTTTGCATGAGGGAAGATCGATCAAGAAAACTAGCTCAGTATACCGCCTTGATCCAGTGTTAGATTCAGGAGGACTTCTGTGTGTAGGTGGACGTCTTGGATCAGCCCCAATTAGTTCGGAAAGAAAGCATCCAATGATACTTCCCAGAGAGCACCATGTCGTGACGTTGATTGTGCGACAATGTCATGAAACCAACGGACATTCTGGAAGGGAGCATGTCTTGTCCCTCCTTAGAGAACGTTTCTGGATTCTGAAAGGACGTCGTATCGTGAAGAGAATTCTGTTCAACTGCATCCACTGTAAGCGACATCAGAAACGACCGGAAAGTCAAAGAATGGCCGATTTGCCATTGGATAGAGTGACACCAGGAGAATCAGCCTTTACAAATATCGGACTTGACTGCTTTGGCCCGTACATGGTTAAATGGGGCCGGTGTCAGGAGAAGCGGTACGGTTGTATCTTCACTTGTTTGGCTACCAGAGCAATCCACATAGAGAAACTCAACTCTATGGATGCGGATTCGTTCCTAAATGGATTTATTCGGTTCGAATCGTGGCGAGGTTGACCCAGGAAGGTTCGTTCGGACAATGGCTCGAATTTTCGAGCTGGAGAGTCAGAATTACGACAAGGCATTCAAAACTGGAACGACGAACGAGTTCAGAACTTCATGATTCAAAAGGAAATCGAGTGGGAGTTTAATCCCCCCACAGCCTCGCATATGGGTGGAGTGTGGGAACGCCAAATACGAACTATACGCAAAGTGTTGAACGCGGTGATGGTTTCCACACATTCCATGGATGACGAGACCCTAAGCACGTTCTTCTGTGAGGTAGAATCCATCGTGAATAGTCGACCTCTGACACATGTCTCCGATGATCCAAGAGATGCTGAACCTCTCACACCAAACCATCTTTTGTTACTTCGGTCAAATTCTGTTTCTCCGCTGGGAAGTTTCTGTGTCGAGGATTCATTCAGGCGTCGTTGGAAGCATGCCCAGTCCTTGGCTGATGTATTCTGGAGTCGTTGGCTGAGAGAATACTTACCGTCGTTACAACAGAGACAGAAGTGGATGGAACCCCAGAGAAACCTTACAGTAGGTGACCTGGTACTTCTCATGGATACCAATGTGCCTAGACGAAATTGGCCATTGGGACGGATCATCACCACCTATCCGGGAAAAGATGGTCTTGTACGGTCCGCAGATGTTCAGACCAGATGGACTGTGTTTACCAGACCAATACATAAACTGTGTTTGTTGGAAGGTGTGGAAAACCACTCGAATTAACCTTCCTGCAGAATGACTCTAGTGACTGAAACGGAACACTGTCAGGACATGATATGGACAAATTAACTGTTTAACTGTTTGAACTTCTTGGGTAAATGCTTGATCGACATATATACTGTCAACCGCGCATTTAGGGGCCAGGATGTTGATGCTCAAATTCATTTGTCTAATTTAAATCGTAAAGCTTAATTTTTACTTTAATTCGATTTTTATACTCCACTTGCATGTGCTATTAATTGTGCGTTTGTCCGTGGCCGCGTCAGAGTCCAGTCATGAATTTGTATTGTCTGTTTGCGAAAAAGTTGTTGTGGCGAGAACTAAGAAAATGAGCAGTTCACGTGATAGGGCTTAGGATGGAGCTGTCCTTCGCCAGACGCTTTTTGTCCACCGTGAGACGGAGACTATCGTGTGTCCGTCTGGGGACGGCTGTGTTAAAATGTTGTATGTATTCAAATACGAATGCGGATTTTTGATATAATAGTTCTCTCGTGAATAAAATGCACGATTATGAAAGTCTTGTTCCAATATTCCACCATCCCAGAGATGACAATCCTCGAGAATGACAGACTTAAGGAATTATATCCCTCGGGAATGACAGTCCCATCCCTCAGGAATGTCAGTCCCGAGGAATGACAGTCCGCAGGAATGACAATCCCCAGGAATCATAGTCCACAGGAATCAGTCAATCGGTAATGATAAACACCAAGAACGATAGTCGCCAGTATTGAAATCCCCCAGGAATGACAGTCCCCAGAATTCATAACCCTCAGGCATGTCAGGAATGATACTGGTGTTACCCAGGAATGACAGTCTCAGGGGAATGAATTTGTCCAGATATGATGGTCATCAGGAATAATAGTCCATAGGAATGAATTTGTCCAGATATGATGGTCATCAGGAATCATAGTCCCCAGTAATGATAGTCCCCAGGATTGACAGTCCTCAGAAATGATAGCCCCAGTATTCATAGTCCCCAGGAATGACGGACCCCTGGAATTATAGTCTCTAGGAATATAGTCCCCAAGAAGGACAGGCCCCAAGAATTTTGTCCCCAGGTATGACAGTCCCCACGAATGGCAGCCCCAGTATAGACAGCTCTCAGGAATGATAGTCTCCAGGAAAGAAAGTGACCTGGAATTATAGCCCCCAGGAAAAATAGTCCACAGTAATGGTAGCCCTTGAAATAACAGTCCCCAGAAATGAGATCACAGGACTCATAATATTCAAGAGTCATAGCACCCAGGAATGACAGTCCCCAGGAGTGGTAGTTCCAAGAACTGGCATTCCCCAGTAATGGTAGCTTCAGGAATGACAGTCCTCAGGAATGACAGTCCACTGGAATTATAGTCCCCAGGAATAAAATCCTCCAAGAATGACAGTCACCATGAATGGTAGCCCCAATAAAGACAGTCCCCTAGAATGGTGTCCCCAAGAATGACAGTCCTCACGAATGGCAGCCACAGTATAGACAGTCTCAGGAATGATAGTCCCCAGGAAAGAAAGTGACCTGGAATTATAGCCCCCAGGAAGAATAGTCTACAGGAATGGTAGCCCTTGAAATAAGTCCCCAGAAAGCAGACCACAGGACTCATAATATTCAGGAGTCATAGCGCCCAGGAATGGCAGTCCCCAGGAGTAGTAGTTCCATGGACTGGCATTTCCCAGTAATGATAGCTTCAGGAATGACAGTCCTCAGGAATGACAGTCCACTGGAATTATAGTCCTCAGGAATAAAATCCCCCAAAAATGACAGTCACCAAGAATGGTAGCCAAAGGAGTGACAGTCCCCAGGGATGGTAGACTCAGGATTGACTTCCCAGTATTGATAGTCCCCAGGAAAGAAGGCATCATGGATAGTCCCCAGGAATAATAGTCCCCAGGAATGACAGCCTCCAGGTATGATAGTCTCCACGAATGAGATTCTCCTAGAATTATAGTCCCCAGGAGTCCCCAGGATTGACAGTCCCCCGGTATGTTAGCCCCCGTAATTACAGTTCAAGGAATTTATAGTCCCCAGAAATGATAATCCCTAGGAATGACAGCCGCCAGGTATCATAGTCCCCAATAATGACAGTTCCCTGGAATTATAGTCCTCAGGTGCCCACGGGGATTACATTCCCCAGGAATGGTAGTTCACAGGACTTGCTGACCACGGTAATGGAGCACCAGGAATGACAGTCCTCAGGAATGATAGCCCCAGTATTCATAGTCCCCAGGAATGACGGTCCCCTGGAATTATAGTCTCTATGAATATAGTCCCCAAGAAGGACAATCCCCAGGAATGTTGTCCCCAGGAATGACAGTCCACGAATGGCAGCCCCAGTATAGACAGTTCTCAGGAATGACAGTCCCCAGGAAAGAAAGTGACCTGGAATTATAGCCCCCAGGAAAAATAGTCCCCAGGAATGGTAGCCCTTGGAATGACAGTCCCAAGAAAGGAGACGACAGGACTCATAATATTCAGGAGTAATAGCGGCCAGGAATGACAGTCCCCAGGAGTGATAGTTCCAAGGACTTGCTTTCCCCAGTAATGGTAGCTTCAGGAATGACAGTCCTCAGGAATGACAGTCCACTGGAATTATAGTCTCCAGGAATAAAATCTTCCAAGAATGAAAGTCACCAAGAATGATAGACCCAGGAATGACAGTCTCCGGGAATGGTAGACTCAGGATTGACGTCCCAGGACCGATAGTCCCCAGGAAAGACGGCGTCATGGATAGTCCCCAGGAGTGGTAGTTCCAAGGACTTGCATTCCCCAGTAATGGTAGCTTCAGAAATGACAGTCCTCAGGAATGACAGTACACTGGAATTATAGTCTCCAGGAATAAAACCCCCCAAGAATGACAGTCACCAAGAATGATAGCCCCAGGAATGACAGTCCCCAGGAATAGTAGACTCAGGATTGACTTCCCAGTATTGATAGTCCCCAGGAAAGACGGTCTCCTGGATAGTTCTCAGGAATAATAGTCCCCAGGAATGACAGCCTCCAGGTATGATAGTCTCCACGAATGAGAATCTCCTAGAATTATAGTCCCCAGGAGTCAACAGGATTGACAATCCCCCGGAATGTTAGCCCCCGTAATTACAGTCCCAAGAAGTTATACTCCCCAAGAATGATAATCCCCAGGAATGACAGCCGCCAGGTATCATACTCCTCAATAATGACAGTTCCCTGGAATTATGGTCCTCAGGAGCCCACGGGGATTGCATTCTCCAGGAATGGTAGTTCACAGGACTTGCTATCCCCGGTAATGGAGCACCAGGAATTACAGTCCTCAGAAATGATAGTCCCCTGGAATTATAGTCTCTAGAAATATAGTTCCCAAGAAGGACAATCCCCAAGAATGGTGTCCCCAGGAATGACAGTCCCCACGAATGGCAGCTCCAGTATAGACAGTTCTCAGGAATGATAGTCCCCAGGAAAGAAAGTGACCTGGAATTATAGCCCCAGGAAAACTAATACCCAGGAATGGTAGCCCTTGGAATGACAGTCCCCAGAAAGGAGACCACAGGACTCATAATATTCAGGAGTCATAGCGCCCAGGAATGACAGTCCGCAGGAGTGGTAGTTCCAAGGACTTGCATTCCCCAGTAATGGTAGCTTCAGGAATGAGAGTCCTCAGGAATGACAGTCCATTGGAATTATAGTCTCCAGGAATAAAATCTCTCAACAATGACAGTCACCAAGAATGATAGCCCCAGGAATGACAGTCCCCAGGAATGACAGTCCCCAGGAATGGTAGACTCAGGATTGACTTCCCTGTATTGATAGTCCCCAGGAAAGACGGTCTGCTGGATAGCCCCCAGGAATAATAGTCCCCAGGAATGACAGCCTCCAGGTATGATAGCCTCCACGAATGAGAATCTCTCAGAATTACAGTCCCCAGGATTGATAGTCCCCCGGAATGTTACCCTCCAAGAAGTTATAGTCCCCAGGAATGACAGCCGCCAGGTATCATAGTTCCAGTATTGACAGTTCCCTGGAATTATGGTCCTCAGGTGCCCACGGGGATTACAGTCCCCAGGAATGATTAGCCCCAGCAATGACATTCTTGCTGTCCCGGGTAATGGGAAGGCTGTCCCGG
The DNA here is from genome assembly GCA_036873755.1 of Hanleya hanleyi. Lineage (NCBI taxonomy): Eukaryota > Metazoa > Mollusca > Polyplacophora > Lepidopleurida > Hanleyidae > Hanleya > Hanleya hanleyi. The sequence continues at coordinate 38,629 of JAVTVY010028364.1, forward strand.
GTAACCAAGAATGGTAGCCCTAGAAGTGACGGCCCCGAGTAATTATAGTCCAACGAACTGATAGTGCCCATGAAGATAGTCCCCAGGAAGGCAGTCCCTACGTTGACAGTCCCCCAGGAAGGACAATCTCATTGACATTTCCCAGAATGAGGTTTCCTAGTCATTTCAATATCCAAGAATGAGAGTGCACAGGAACGATAGTCCGCTGGAACGACAATCTCCAGGAATCATAGTCTACAGGAATCAGTCTCCAGTAATCGGTAATAATAGTCATCAAGAATGATAGTCCCGGGGATTGACAGTCCCCAGGAAAGACAGACCACGGGAATGGAAGTCCCAGGAATAATGGTCCCCAGGAATGACAGCCGCAAGGTATGATAATGCCCACTAATGAAAGTCCCCTGGAATTATAGTCCCGATGAGTCCACAGGAAGTATATTCCCCAGGAACGATAACCCCCAGGAGTCATATTCCCCAGGGATGACAGTCCCCAGGAATGGTAGTTCCCATGACTTACTGTCCTCGGGAATGGCTGCCCAAGAAATGACAGTCCTCGGGAAGACAGTCCCCAGTATTGGCAGCGCTCGTGATGACAGTCCGGAACGGAGTACCAGGAATGACAATCCACATGAATGGTAGCCCCAGGAATAACAGTCCCCATGACATATTTCCAGGAATGACAGTCCCCATGAATGATAGCCCCCGGAATAACAGTCCCCAGGAATGACGGTAAACATTAATGATAGTCCGCAGGAATGGCAATCCCCATGGATCATAGTCCACAGGAATCAGTGATGACAGTCCCCAAGAATGGAAGCCCAAGGAAAGACAGTCCCCAGGATTAAATCCCCAGGAATGATAGTTCCGAGGAATTAGTCCTCTCGAATTATAACCCCAGGAATCATAGTCCCCAAGAATGACAATCCCCGGGAATGACAGTCCCCGGGAATGGTATCCCCTTGAATGACAGTCCTCGGGATTTGCAATTATAGTCCGTAGGAATAATAGTCTGCAGGAAATGAAGTCCTCAGGAATGATGAACCCAGGAACTATAGTTCACAGGAATGATGATCCCCAGGAATTATTATTCCCAGGAAAGACAGTCTCATGTAATTATAGTCCACAGGAATAGTAGTCCACAGGAATGATAGGTATGATAGCCCCCAGGAAGGAAAATACCATGGAATTATAATTCCCAGTAAGCACAGTACCCAGGAATGACATCCCCTGCAATGACAGTCCCCATGATTGACAAACCACAATAATTATAGTTCCCAGGACCCCAGGAAAGATAACCCACAGGTGTCATATTCCCCAGGAATTACAGTGCCCAGGAATGGTAGGTCCGGGAATGATAGCCCCCAGGATTGAGAGTCCTCAGGAATGACAGTCCACAGGAATGGTAGGCCCCAGACTAATACTTCAGGAATGGCAGTTCCCAGGACTAACAGTACACAGGAATGGAATCACCAGGAATGACAGTCCTCAGGAATGACAGTCCCGAGAACTCACTGCCCCCAGGAATGATAGTCCCCAGAACTGATATTCCACAGGAATGGTAGTCCTAGGAATGACAGTCCCCAGTACTGACATTCCTCGGTAATGACAGCCTCGAGTAACGATAATCCTCAGGAATGATAGTTCCCAGGATTGACAGTCCTCGAGATTGACAGTCCCCATGAATGGTAGCCCCAGGAACAACAGTCCTCGGGAATGAAGGCACCCAGGAAGGACACTCACCCCGGCTGAGCGTGTACAGCGCTTTTGGCCGGCGCCCGAGGCCGAGCGGCATGCGCCCGAGCCTTGAACGTGGTATGTGATGAATACAGACCTATTATTCATAGTCGCCAACATGTTTGCGGCTTATTACACGTGAAGTTACTAATGTGCGTTTTCCTTGAGAAGCTACAAGGTATATATGACTTATGGTATTGAAGAAGTTATTAATTTATGGCCTTTGCTAATGGAAAACTGTTTGCGGAGGGTATTAATGCATTTTTTTTACTTGATTGCTTAGATGGATGAAGCTTTGTACGTGACAAACATGATGTATGTAGGTGTTAACGACAAAGGCAGAAGGCCATTCGATGCGCGAGAAGAACGTCTTGACCATTATTTTCTAAGTGGTGCGCAATAGATTTGAAGGGGTGCGAAGCCGTGGAAGGGGTGCGACTATCCCAGGACATTCAGGCGAGAGTCCAGCTGGAAGATGTCGGGTGCTACAGACGCCCGTAGAGAGCTTCTCGGCGATTACATTGGACATTTCCAGCTGTTTATCACTGAGCCCTTTTTCGGTTATTATTCAGGAAAAACAGAAAATAAAACTGAATGATGATAAAAGGGTACAGTATTCCATGTGACTTGTCTAGACCTATTGTGTATCTAGAGGATCGAAACAACTGAGGGAACGATCCACATATGACCAACTAGCATTTAATCTCCAGCTAAATATCTCCAAACACCTAAACCATACGTTACAAACTAGCCGTCTGGGAAAGGGCATGTCTTCATCGTTTCGTGTCATACGTAAGTTAGTATAGACTTTTGTTTATATCTAGAGGCTTGGAACAAGTGAGAAAACGATCCGCATAGGATCAAATGGTATTTAATTTCCAGCAATATATGTCCAAATACATAAAATTTAGGATTTCAACTGGGCGTCTGGGGAAGGACATGCTTTCTCCGTGTCGTGTCATACTTGATTTACTGACTTGCATAGGTCCATTTTGTATCTATTGGCTTGGAACAAAGAAAGGATCGATTCACATAAGATCATTTATCATTTACTCTCAAGCAATTATATCTAAACACCTAAAACATGAGTTAAATACTAGGCGTCTGGGGAAGGACATGCTCTCCGTGTCGCGTCACACGTGAGTCGGGGCCTTGTGTAGAATAACCGTGTATCGAACAAATGAAAGAACGATTCACATAAGATGAACTGGCATTTAATCTCCAGCAATTCTATGTTCAAACACCTAAATTAAATTTTACAAACGATGCGTCCGGGGAAGGACATGCTTTCTCCGTGTCGTCTCATAAGTGAGTTAGACTTGTATAGACTTGTTGTGAATCTAATGGCTCGAAACAACCGAGGGAACGACTAACATATGATAAACTAGCATTTACTTTCCAGCAATATATCTCCAAACACCAAAACCATAGGTTACAAACTAGCCGTCTGGGGAAGGACATGTCTGCACCGTGTTGTGGCATACGTGATTTACTGACTTGTATAGGTCCATTTTGTATCTAGGGACTTGGATGAACGAAAGGAACGATTCACATAAGATGATCTAGCATTTATTTAAAGCAATATAAGTCTAAACACCTAAAACATAAGTTAAAACTAGGCGTCTGGGGAAGGACATGCCCTCTCCGTGTCGCGTCACGCGTGAGTTGGGGCCTTGTGTAGAATAATTGTGTATCTAGAGGCTTGGAACAACTGAGAGAACGATTCACATAAGATGAATTGGCATTTAATGCCTAGCAATATATGTTCAAACACCTAAATTATCAGTTAAAAACTAGACGTCTGGGGAATGACATGCTTTCTCCGTGTCGTGCCACACATGAATTAGGGCCTTGTATATATAATAATTGTGTGTCCAGAGGTTTGGAACAACTGAGAGAGCGATTCACATCAGATCAACTGGCATTTAATCTCCAGCCATATATGTTCAAACACCTAAATTATGTTACAAACTAGGCGTCTGTGGAAAGACAGACATTCGCCGTGTCGTCTCATAAGTGAGTTAGTGACTTGTATAGACCTATTGTGTATCTAGAGGCTTGAAAAAACCACGAGAATGATTCACATATGATCAACTAGCATTCAATCTCCAGAAATACATGTACAAACATCTAAACCAAATGTTACAAACTAGGCTCTGGGGAAGGACATGCCTTCTCCGTGTCGTCTCATAAGTGAGTTAGTGGCTTGTATAGACGTGTTGTATATGTAATGGCTCGAAACAACCGAGGGAACGATTCAAATATGATAAACTAGCATTTACTCTTCAGCAATATATCTCCAAACACGAAAACCATAGGTTACAAACTAGCCGTCTGGGGAAGGACATGTCTGCACCATGTTGTGTCATACGTGATTTATTGATTTCTATAGGTCCAGTTTGTATCTAGGGGCTTGGATCAACGAAAGGAACGATTCACATTAGATGATCTAGCATTTACTTTAAAGCAATATATGTCTAAACACACAAAACATAAGTTAAAACTAGGCGTCTGGGGAAGGACATGCCCTCTCCGTGTCTTGTCACGCGTGCGGTAAGGCCTTGTTTAGAATAATTGCGTATCTAGAGGCTTGGAACAACTGAGAGAACGATTCACATAAGATGAACTGGCATTTAATCCCTAGCAATATATGTCTAAACACACAAAACATAAGTTAAAACTAGGCGTCTGGGGAAGGACATGCCCTCTCCGTGTCTTGTCACGCGTGAGGTAAGGCGTTGTATAGAATAATGTGTATCTAGAGGTTTGGAACAACTGAGAGAGCGATTCTCATAAGATCAACTGGCATTTAATCTCCAGCAATATATGTTCAAACAGCTAAATTATAAGTTACAAACTAGGCGTCTGTGGAAAAACAGGCATTCTCCGTGTCGTCTCATAAGTGAGTGAGTGGCTTGTATAGACCTATTGTGTATGTAGAGGCTTGAAACAACCGCGAGAACGATTCACATATGATCAGCTAGCATTAAATCTCCAGAAATATATGTACAAACGTCTAAACCAAAAGTTACAAACTAGGCATCTGGGGAAGGACATGCCTGCACCATGTCGTTTCATACGTGAGTTAGTGACTTGCATAGACCTATTTTGTATCTAGAGTTTGGAAACAACCGAGGGAACGATTCACATATGATAAACTAGCATTTACTCTCCAGCAATATATCTACAAACATGAAAACCATAGGTTACAAACTAGCCGTCTGGGGAAGGACATGTCTGTACCGTGTTGTGTCATACGTGATCTACTGACTTGTATAGGTCCATTTTGTGTCTAGGCACTTGGATCAACGAAAGGAACGATTCACATAAGATGATCTAGCATTTACTTTAAAGCAATATATGTGTAAACACCTAAAACGTAAGTTACAAACTAGGCGTCTGGGGAAGGAACTGTTTTCTACGTGTCGTCTCATACGTGAGTTACTAACTTGCATAGACTTATTGTGTATCTTGAGGCTTTAAACATCCAAAAGAACGATTCACATAAGATCACCTAGCATTTACCCCAAAGCTATATATCTCCAAGCGCGTAAAATATAAGCTAAAATCTTAGCGTCTGGGGAAGGACATGCTTTCTCCTTGTTGTCTCTTCAAACCTCTAGATACACAATTATTCTACACAAGGCCCTAGCCCACGCGTGACACGACACGGAGAAAGCATGTCCTTCCCCAGACGCCTAGTTTTTAACTTATGTTTTAGGTGTTTAGACATATATTGCTTGAAAGTAAATGCTAGATGATGTTATGTGAATCGTTCTCTCAGTTGTTTCAGCAATATGTCTCCAAACACCTAAACCATACGTTACAAACTAGGCGTCTGGGGAAGGACATGCCTTCTCCATGTCGTTTCATACGTACTTTAATGTCTTGCATAGATTAATTGTGCATCTGGAGGCTTGGAACAACCAATGGATCGATTAACATAAGATCATCTAGCATTTACTCTCAAGCAATATATGTCTAAACACCTAAACCATAAGTTACAAACTAGGCGTCTGGGGAAGGACATGCCTTCTCCATGTCGTTTCATACGTACTTTAATGTCTTGCATAGATTAATTGTGCATCTGGAGGCTTGGAACAACCAATGGAAAGATTTACATAAGATCATATAGCATTTACTCTCAAGCAATATATGTCTAAACACCTAAAATATAAGTTACAAACTAGGCGTCTGGAGAAGGACATATCTTCACGGTGTCGTGTCATACGTGATTTACTGACTTATACAGGTTTCTTTTGTATCTAAGGGCTTGGAACAACGAAAGGAACGATTCACATAAGATCACCTAGCATTTACTCCCAAGCAATATATCTCCAAACACCTAAAATATAAGCTAACTCTAAGCGTCTGGGGAAGGACATCCTTTTTCCTCGTCGTGTCATAAGTGAGTTAGTGACTTGTATAGACCTATTTTGTATCTAGAGTCTGGAAACAACCGAGGGAACGATTCACATATGATTAACTCACATTTACTCTCCAGCAATATACCTACAAACACCTAAAACATAAGTTAAACACTAGGCGTCTGGGGAAGGACACGCTTTCTCCGTGTCGTGTCACACGTGAGTTACAAACTTGCATGGGTTTATTGTGTATCTTTAGGCTTAGTATAGAATAATTGTGTATCTAGAGGTTTGGAACAACTGAGAGAGCGATTCAAATAAGATCAACTGGCATTTGATCCCTGACAATATATGTTCAAACACCTGAATTATCAGTTACAAACTGGGAAGGACATGCTTTCTCCGTGTCGTCTCATAAGTAAGTTGGTGACTTGTATAGACCTATTTTGTATCTAGAGGCTTGAAACAACCGCGAGAACGATTCACATATGATCTTCTAGCATTTACTCTTCAGAATATATGTACAAACATCTAAACCGAAAGTTACAAACTAGGCGTCTGGGGAAGGACATGCATTCTCCATGTCGTTTAATACGTACTTTAGTGTCTTGCATAGATGAACTGTGCATCTGGAGGCTTGGAACAACCAATGGAAAGATCACATAAGACCATCTAGCATTTACTCTCAAGCAATATATGTCTAAACACCTAAATCATAAGTTAAAAAGTTATGCTTTCTCCGTGTCGTGTCATACGTGAGTTAGTGAATTGTATAGACCTATTGTGTATCTAGAGGTTTGGAACAACCGAGAAAACGATTCACATGTGATAAACTAGCATTTACTCTCCGGCAATATATCTCCAAACACCTAAACCATACGTTACAAACTAGGCGTCTGGGGAAGGGCATGTCTTCACCGTGTCGTCTCATACGTCATTTACTGACTTGTCATTTTGTATCTAGGGGCTTGGAACAACGAAAGGAACGATTCACATAAGATCATCTAGCATTTACTCTCAATCAATATATATATAAAGACCTAAAATATTATTTACCAACTAGGCGTCTGGGGAAGGACATGCTTTCTCCGTGTCGTGTAACACGTGAGTTAGGGCCTTGTGTAGAATAATTCTGCATCTAGAGGTTTGGAACAACTAAGAGAACGATTTTTGTATCTAGGGGCTTGGAACAACGAAAGGAATGATTCACATGAGATCATCTAGCATTTACTCCCAAGCAATATATATCTAAACACCAAAAACTTCAGTTTTTTTCAGTGTCACACGTGAGTTAGGGCCTTGTGTAGAATAATTGCGTATCTAGAGGCTGAGTGAACGATTCACATAAGATGAACTGGCATTTAATCTCCAGCAGTATATGTTCGAACACCTTAATTATAAGCTACAAACTAGGCGTCTGGGGAAGGACATGCTTTCTCCGCGTCGTCTCATAAGTGAGTTAGTGACTTGTATGGACCTATTGTGTATCTAGGGGCTCGAAACAACGGAGTGTGCGATTCACATATGATCATCTATCATTTATTCTCCAGCAATATATCTCCAAACACCTAAATTATAAGTTACAAACTAGGCGTCTGGGGAAAGATATGCTTTCTCCGTGTCGTCTCATAAGTGAGTTCTTGACATTTATAGACATATTGTGTATCCAGAGGCTTGAAACAAGAGCGGGAACGATTCAAAGGCATTTACTCTCCAGCAATATATCTTCAAACACCTAAATCATACGTTACAAACTAGGCATCTGGGGAAGGGCATGCCTTCTCCATGTCGTTTCATACGTACTTTAACTTGTATAGATTAATTGTGCATCTAGAGGCTTTGAACAACCATTGGAGCGATTTACATAAGATCAGCTAGCATTTACTCTCAGGCCGTATATGTCTAAACATGTCTGTAAGGGTAACTTTTTTTAATAATTGTTTTATTCAACCACCGTTAAACTATTGTGTTAATATTTGGGGAACGTGCACCGATTCTGATATACACAGAATTGAAGTACTAAGAAAACGAGCTGCTCGGTTAATCTTAGTAGAAGACATCATGAGGTTAAAAAAATATCAAATGCGTATCGCTGATCAGTATCCTCAATACATATGATATTCGCTGTAAAGTCTTCATGTAGAAAATGATGTATGTCAGTCAGGCTTTGTTTTTGACTGTCCACATGAACACCATGAGGATGTTGAAGTACATGGGTTCATACGGCCCCTAGTCTCGGGTTAAGCGGGATTAGAGACAAGGTACGAAAGGTCTTGCTCACTTCGCTCGTATTTTGCTATCAGCACGAGATAAGTATCGCCAAACCTGAGAAACTTTGAGTGAAGGCGTTTGGTGGTATAGCCATGTTTTTGCGATAACGTTTTGTTACGTTCATTAAAATCGTCACATTTAAAACAGGATCTAACAAATGCTACGAGGCGAGATAAGTATACGCCAAATGCGGGTCCCACTGGAATTTACTGTCTAGAAAGGGATAGTTTACGATGTCGAAATTGTAATCATCTCTTTTGTCACAAAGTCGACGAGAGAGAAGGTTTTTCACTGGTACACTAGTACAAATTGTTCAAAATAAAATTCAAGAACAATGGAACAATAAAGAAAACGATTGAAATACGATAACTTTTCATTTACTGTCCAGTATAAGATGTCTCCAAATACACTATATGAGTTACAGACTAGGCGTCTGTGGAAGGTCATACTTTCTCATTGTCATCGCATGCGTGAATCAGTGTCCAGTTTATACTAGTACTGTACGTGTACTTTGTATCTTGCGACAACCGAGAACTATTCACATACGATCATTAAGATGTCTCCAAGTAATAGTGTTATTGTGTGTAAGCGTACATGTATCTCTGGTACATTATAAATTGTTTTATTTCCATTTTCTGGAAGATTCAACTAATCTTTCATTAGTTTGCGACAGCCTTAGTTCTTAAGAGAAGAACTGCTATTATAGTATTGGCCTTTTACTGTAATAGCGTATAGGCATATATTTTCTTTCATTTGATGGAATATGTAATAAATATTTAATTTGCGAGAGCCTCGAATCTTAAGAGAGGAATTGTCATTGTAGCATTCATATTATACTGTAATATCGCATAGGCATGTATTAGTACCCGGTGTATATTGTGTAGTGTTGAATATTTCTCTTTATTGAATATGTAACCAATATAATTAGCTTGCGGGAACCTTAGTTCTTAAGAGACGAACAGCAATTACAGTTTTGATCTTGTATTGTAAAACGAATAGGCATATAACTGGTATATATTTTGTTTCTCTTTCATGACCTATGTAATCAAACGTAATTAGTTTGCTTAAGAGAAAAACTGCAATTATTGTATTGATATAATACTGTAGTAGCGTAGTCATATACCCGGTGTATTATATAGTTTATTTGTATTAATGGAGAATGTAATTGACGTAATTAATTTGCAAAACCTTAGTTCTTAATAAGAGAGGAACTGCCACGATATTATTAATGTTATACTGTATATACTAGATATATTCTATTAGTTTTTTTTATTTTCCCTGAGATATGTTTGCGAGAGCCTTAGATCTTAAGAGACGAACTCCCATTTTACTACTGATGTTTTACTGTAATAGCGTATATACTGGTGCCAGGTAAATATTATATAGTGTTGCATATATATGTTCTCGTGGAGTATGATATAAATGTAATTAGTTTACCCTTGGTTCTTAAGAAGAGAACTACCAAACCATTATACTAGTTTGCGAGAGCCTTAGATCAAAAGAAAAGTGATATTATAATATTGATGTTGTACTGTATATGGCTTAGCCTATATGTGTAAACCTGTTGCATATTAGATAGTGTTGTATTATTTTCATGGAATATTTAATAATATGTAATTAGTTTGCAAGAAAATTGGTTCTTAAGGAGAAGAATTACCATACGATAATATTAATTTGATAATATTAGCCTATTTTCATAGACCTGGTATATATGATATAGTGTATTATTTCGCTCATATAATAAATGTAAAAAGTTTGCAAGAGCCTTAGCTCTTGTAATATAGTTACGCGTATTACGGGTTTTTTACTTAGTGTTGTATTTCTATTTATTGAAATGATATTGACGTCATTACTTTGCGAGAGCCTTAGTTCTTAAGAGGAGAACTACCATGTTAGCATTGATATTCTACCATATATGCGTGGTATGCAGTAAAACATTTCTTATTGGATGTGTAATTAATGTAGTTTGCGAGAAGCTTAGATGTTAAGAGACGAACTGACATTATACTATTCATGTTGTACTAATAGCGTATAACCTTATACTGGTGCACTTTGTATAATTTATACATTCCATGAATGTGGTTAGCTTATTTCCCCCAGCAAAGTATTTTAAGTATGTGTTAGTTGACAGCTAATTTTATTGGCGGGGTCATATGTCAAGTGCCGGGACCAGCAAATGATACCAGATCGGGATTCTGGTCAGATAACTATTAAAACAGTCAATTTCAACATTGGATATTCATGGCTTGTAGTGTTGTATATCTTTGTTTTAGGGAGTGTAAAATAAATGTAATTATTAATTTGCGAAATCCTTGGTTCTTAAGAGAAACACCGCGTCGTGATAACTGTTTGCAAGAGCCTTAGATCTTAAGCGATGGACTCCTTTTGTAATATGGATGTTGTACTCTAATAGCGTATAGGTGTATACCCGGTGCATGTTATACAGTGTTGTATTTTTTCCATGGAATATCTAATAAATATAATCAGTTTGCAAGAGCCTTGGTTCTTAAAGACAAGAAATATCATACCATGATAATATGAATGTTATAATATCAACTTATAGTCATGAGCTATCTGGTATATATTATGTTTATTTCTATTCTAAATAATGGAATATGTACGGAATGTGATTAGCTTGCGAGAACGTTAGTTCTTAGCGTATAGTCAGGTATATATTACATGTTTGCGAAGCCATAAGATATTGAGATGCGTGCTGGCCTGGTATGTATCCGTATAACATGAACTAGTACAAATGTTAACGCAGCCGTCCCCACACGGACAACGGAAGTCTCCGTCTGGGGAAGGACAGAAAGCGTCTGGTGAAGGACAGCTCCAGACGAAGCTTGATGCCGGATTTCCTCACGGCTAAGCTAAAATTCAGAACTTATTGGCGAAATAATTTTTAAAAAAACCGGAGCTAAATACGAAATATGTACGTAACCAGAAGCTAATCAACTTAGCTTCTGAGTGACATAACTGTTACGGTCCCACTATAAGTGTAGTAGATTAACAACAATAAAGTCCTTTGTAGAGATACTAGCAGCAGCATGTATTATCGTACGCACTGGTACACAAGCATGGCGGACAGAAGAGATGACGTCATATCATATCATATATATATATGATAAAATAATAATAATTCTATATATTTTTAATATTCGTATTTTAAATGCATGCCCTAAGTATTATTATTACATGTGTATGTGTGTTTTAAGTATGTGTGAAAGACTTTCTTTATTGCATTTGTCTTTATATGTACCGTCCATGTTGTTTGTACAAATGCTTCTTGTAAAACTCTGTCAAATATGTATGGTTCTTGTTTATGTCATACATACATGTATGGCTTGTTTTGTGTGTGTATTGTCTTCATTTACCATCAATGGTGTCTATGTAAATGTAATATAAATGTCTTGTCAAATATGTGTAAATTTCTGTCTTTCATGTGTATTGTCTACATGTGTATTTTAAATGTATGTTCATGTATCTGCTTTTTAGCCCTATGGGCATAACAATAGCAATAAAATTATCTTATCTACGTCCACTCCAAGGAATGGTGGCAAAAATTTCCAATCACAAGTCAACATTTATCAATAAAAAGTAAATTAGCTGATGTTTTGCAGTTGTACGTTGTACGACGCATTTCACTTTCATGCTCACGACAAGAAAACTTTAAAGTTGATATATTAGTATATATGACGCTATGACCCCACAATAAGTGTGACCGAAGTGCCTTGATTTATCGTGACTGGTTTAAATTGTAGTGTCATGCAAAGTGCCAACTTCTTCTCTTTGTTTGTTCTATATGATTTAGTGTAAACTCCAACACAGCCTTCATGAATTATCAGTTTCATATGATACACGCCTCTCTTTTTCAATTAAAACGTTAATTAGCTCCGGAAATTGTCGCGTTTGGCACCCATAACTTCAAACAATTCAGCTTGGCATCGATGCAACAACTTACGCGCAGAGGTGTAGAAGTTGACTTAAACTGACGAAAAGATGGTTTCATCTGAAAACCAATATATTCGAGAAAGATTTTCATTATTTTTTTTCTCTTTTGTCCCTTTTTTTAATTTCACCCTAATATCTTCTCTAAAAAAGCGTCAAAGTGCGTAAAATGAAGGGTAAATTTTCCAAATTTCCTGGGACGGGTACGCACCCCTGATTTGGCCCCCCAATGTTGAATTGCTTCCCTCGCGCCTGCAATGGTGTTGGCTAACGCCAATGAAGGATGATTATCATTCCTGACTACTAAGTGCGGAGACTACCGTACGTTGCAGATCCGTATTCAACTGCCGCGTGTATTCGCTGTGGTGTCAGGACATTTCGGCACTTGACATTAACTAGCCATTTCCAGAAAGTGTCTGATCTTCCCCTGAATAACTGCTGCTCTTTAAGGTTAGAGATATGAAAAGCTGCTTTCGAGAAGAATAAGTCGCCTCGATTTCACTCTTACCAAAGGCACCCGCATTTATTGTGAATAATATATTTGTAAACTATTCCAGAATATATTTTTTTAAGAACTATTCTATTTATATTTTCTACATGAACCGATAGATCCTGTATACATAAACAATAGAAAGATAATTTTCTAGAAATATAGAATATTTAATTTCTGAAACTAATTGTGAGGGCCTTTGGTACTTACCGGAAGTTCGCTGCACCAATACGCCTCTAGTGGAACAAGGGAGATAAAACGCTTTCCGATTTGGGCTTTGGCTTCGGTAAGAGTCAGAATCCGATGAGCCCACTTAGATACTCATGCAGAGACTGAAAGCTCGATCGCTGATAGCCAGGGTACATCCCAGGAGAGCCTGTGTGAAGAAGAACCCATGCTGCAACGATGATGGACAGGATAACTCAGGCCTACATCTATCTCCTTCCCCGCATTCAGTCCTCCATGAAAAGTATAGCTTGTTTCCAATGGAAATGAATAGAAATCCCACGCACCAAGCCATCATGAAAACCAAGCTTCACTTGGAAGAGGATATTGGATTACCACCCACAGAGGCTTTTAACAATGTAATCAAAATGCGCTGTTCCAGGACCTGTTACCCTTGCAGTATCCTTGACTGGTCGAAGACACGTACGACCCAAAAATATGGTTGAGGAGCAAGAGCAATCATGACCGAAGATTGAGACATCACAAGGGTGGCTTCTGATTGGTCAGAGCGGTCGACGATGCGTCTGATTCATAGAGATAAACTTATGTAAACACAGTTATGGCGGCTCCCCCCAGCTTGGGTGAGATGTAATGGAGGGAATAATAAATTTGGAATACGCAATATCCTTGATTTTGTCTTTCTCTCGATGATGGAGGAGTGTCAACGGGCGTTCATACCTATTCCCCACTATCTTCCACTGGGTTAAGATGGGCACTAAGTGTATTCACGGCGTATATTCTGGAACATGCTGTAAAACCATTGCACATATGTATCACAAAAAATGGACCATGATAGCCAGCTTTGTCAAGATGGCCGAGTGGTCTGAGGCGCCAATCTCAATATCCATAATATTTCCTTCACCGGGATATAGTGGTCTGCACATGTGGGTTCAAATCCCACTCCTGAAACGCACCGGTTTTTGGATCACAATAACAAAACCCAACATCCTGTGCTCGGTACCCTACAGGGGAGGTAACTCTGGCTGGGTAGACAGAACTCAATGTCCCGACCACTACACTCTATTGCGCATGCCTGAATCTCTATATCGCTGAAATATTGCTGAACGCGACGTTAAACCTTAATTACCTCTCTTCCCCTCTTGTTGGGTGCAATCACCATATCTCTCACCCCTGTCGTTCTCGTTATATCGTTCCACCTCAGGTATTTACCCATGCGCAGTCCATCCATCAGAGCCCGATCGCCTCAAGTCCAGGTCCGCTGGTCCCCACATACGAGCGACCCCGCATCAAGGGTAGAATCATGCTCACCTCTGTGGGTCAGTCAAAACGAGCGACTCTGCTTTCTCTACTTTTTCTCGACTGTGCATATCACTTCCGGTAAAAAGCCCCTCAGTTAAAGTCTATCGCTTCGAGACGACACCTTGCACGACCGATGTGGACCCTGAATAGCCCATCATTTTTTTAATAGTTGAATTTATTATCCGCATAATGGTCCACACTTGAAGACATACAAACATTCAAATAATATGTAACAACAGGAGAGAAAACCAATACGAAAACCAACTAAACTGATTAAAAAATGCCACAAACAGTACGAATATTTTATGGGTTATAGTGTAAATTATCTATCTATTTTGCCATTTCCGTATATTGATATTTTAATATTTTAAAATAGATAATATCTATCTATGAGAGAGAGAGACGGCTAATTAAGCCCACCATTGTTTGTTCATGCACACACACATCCCTGTCCCCACAGCTGTAGTCAGTGCTGAGCACTAGTCTGAACAAAGAAGAAGAAAGTAGTATACAAAGAGTAAAACGATAGGATAGCGCCTCACTGCGCATGCGCAGAACAAAAAATGAGGAGGTTTTGGGGGTGTATTGGGGCGTGATGAGACGAAATGGGGCGTGGCCTGAGTGGATATGTGTGTGGGTGGGTTCAAAATGGCGGACCGTAAGTAGCCGCCATTTTGAACCCACCCACTCACCCCGTGCAATTTTTTTTTCAAAATGGCGGCTACTTACATTCCGCCATTTTGAACCCACCCACACACCAAAGGTCAATGAGTGCATATTTCCGGCAGAAAAAAAAAAAAAGTTCCGGCAAAAAAAAAAAAAAAAAAAATGTATTCATGCGCGGTGATGCGGTTTGGCCGTGGTTTTGGCGGTGATTCGGTCTCGGGAAAAAGCTTCCGCGGAGAAAAAGTAGTCCCTAGATAAAATGGTCCGATTGGGTCGAGTGAGGTATCAAAGTGAAGCTTATGTGAAGGGGCATCTAATGGGCTGGGGGTGGGGTTGAACTATCGGCCTTCTGCGCATGCGCGGTGGCCGAAGGGTATGAAAATAGCCGTGTTGGAGCTAGGGAAGCCCCTAAGGGTCCGATGGGGTCGAGTGAGGTATCAAAGTGAAGCTTATGTGAAGGGGCATCTAATGGGCCGGGTGTGGGGTTGAACTATCGGCATTCTGCGCATGCGCGGTGGCCGAAGGGTATGGAAATAGACGTTTTGGAGCTAGGGGAGCCCCTAATGGACCAATGGGGTCGAGTGAGGTATCGATGTGAAGCATTCGTGAAGGGGCATCTGATGGGCTGGGTGTGGGGATGAACTATCGGCATTCTGCGCATGCGCGGTGGCCCAAGGGTATGGAAATAGACGTTTTGGAGCTAGGGGAGCCCCTAGTTGACCGATGGGGTCGAGTGAGGTATCAAAGTGAAGCATTCATGAAGGGTCATCTGATGGGCTGGGCGCGGGGTTGAACTATCGGCATTCTGCGCGTGCGCGGAGGCCCAAGGGTATGGAAATAGACGTTTTGGAGCTAGGGAAGCCCCTAATGGACCAATGGGGTCGAGTGAGGTATCGATGTGAAGCATTCGTGAAGGGGCATCTGATGGACTGGGTGTGGGTTGACATATCGACGCTTCTGCATGCGCGGTGGCTAGGGCATGAAAATAACGCTTTGGAGCAGGGAGCCCCCTAATGGTCCAATGGGACAGTGAGGTATCCAAAGTGAAGCATTCATGAAGGGGCATCTGATGGACTGGGTGTGGGGTTGAATTAGGGTCATTCTGCGCATGCGCAGACAGAGAATTGTGGGAAAAGGGTATGGAAATAGACGTTTTGGGATCTAGGGGAGCCCCTAATGGGCCGATGGAGTTGTATGAGGTATCAATGTGAAGCCTATGTGAAGAGCATCCAGTCATGGGTGGGTGCATGTAAAAAATTTTCTGAAAAAAAAAACGGAACACGGACTTTATCGAAAAATCCTGGAAAATGCCTATATGGGGTATGGGGGGTATATAGATCGCCGGGCTTAACGGGGCTTGCCTATCAATAGAGTTATCTCCCCCTAGTCCCAGGGTGGGTGTATGTAAAATTTTTCCTGAAAAAATACGGAGTACGGACTTTATCTAAATTACGGAAAATAACTATATGGGGTATGGGAGGTATAGGACCATCCTGGGAAACCCTTCCCTCCCGCATTTGCGGTAGGGTTTGTGAGGTCTCGTTTTTACTCGTCTCGTCATTTAGAACATGATAGGAAGTGTCCCCGTGCGAATCGGTGAAATTTTTGAAAAAAAGTACGATATAGCCTCATATGCCCAGTCCCATACTGAGGGTATAGGACCGATGTTTGTCCCCCTGGGAAGCGACCTTTCTTTATACATTTGCGGTAGGGTTGTGGTCTCGTTTTACTCGTCTCGTCATTTAGAACATGATAGGAAGTGTCCCCGTGCGAATCGGTGAAATTTTTGAAAAAAAGTCACCGAGCCCCATATAGTCCCATACTGAGGGTATAGGACCGATGTTTGTCCCCCTGGGAAACGTACTTCCATGCATTTGCGGTAGGGTTGTGGGGTCTCGTTTTACTCGTCTCGTCATTTAGAACATGATAGGAAGTGTCCCCGTGCGAATCGGTGAAATTTTTGAAAAAGTACGATATATAGCCTCATATAGTCCCATACTGAGGGTATAGGATCGATGTTTGTCCCCCTGGGAAACGTACTTCTATACATTTGCGGTAGGGTTGTGGGGTCTCGTTTTACTCGTCTCGTCATTTAGAACATGATAGGAAGTGTCCCCGTGCGAATCGGTGAAATTTTTGAAAAAAGTCACCGAGCCCCATATAGTCCCATACTGGGGTATAGGTTCAATGTTTATCCCCCTGGGAAACACTTCTATACATTTGCGGTAGGGTTGTGGGGTCTCGTTTTACTCGTCTCGTCATTTAGAACACGATAGGAAGTGTTGCGGAGCGAATCGGTGAAATTTTTGAAAAAAGTCACCGAGGCCTGGGTAGGCCATAGGCCTATACTGCATGGCTATGGGTGTATAGGCCCATACGGGGTGGACATGTTGGAGTCTAGGTGGGCCACTCATGGTCCAATGGGGTCGAGTGAGGTCTTATTTTGAAGCTCTCGTGGAGGAGCACTTGACTACACTAATGGTTCGTCCGTGTTCAATAGTCTGCACATGCGCAGTCTGGCCGTAGTATAGAAAACAGGCATTTTGGGTGCTATGTAGGGGTGTGTTTGGGTTAGAGATGAGCTAATCACGGTTCGAATGGGTCGTGTGAGGTGTCAAAGTGAAGCTTGTGTGGGGTAGAGTCAGAATGGTGTGTTTTTGAATGCATGTCGCGTTAATCTGCGCATGCGCAGTTGGTTGTAGTAAGTAAAGTGGTCATTTTGGGGCAGCGAAGGAAGTTATTTGGGGTCGAGATGGCTAATCACGGTTCGAATGCGTCCTGAAAGGTGTCATCTTGTAGTTCTCGGGGTGTACACTCCGATTTAAGGGATGTTCGCGTCATCTGTGACGTCATCGGTGACGTCATCGGTACGAGTAGTAGCGAAAGTGGCCATTTTCGGGCAGTACATGAAGGTATTTGGGGTCGAGATGGGCTATTCACGGTTCGAATGCGTCCTGGAAGGTGTCATCTTGTAGTTCTCGGGGTGTACATTCCGATTTGAGGGATGTCCGCGTCATCTGTGACGTCATCGGTGACGTCATCGGTACGAGTAGTAGCGAAAGTGGACATTTTCGGGCAGTACATGAAGGTATTTGGGATCGAGATGGGCTATTCACGGTTCGAATGCGTCCTCGAAGGTGTCATCTTGTAGTTCTCGGGGTGTACATTCCGATTTGCGGGATGTTCGCGTCATCTGTGACGTCATCGGTGACGTCATCGGTACGAGTAGTAGCGAAAGTGGACATTTTCTGGCAGTACATGAAGGTATTTGGGGTCGAGATGGGCTATTCACGGTTCGAATGCGTCCTGGAAGGTGTCATCTTGTAGTTCTCGGGGTGTACATTCCGATTTGAGGGGTGTCCGCGTCATCTGTGACGTCATTGATGACGTCATCGGTACGAGTAGTAGCGAAAGTGGACATTTTGTGGGTACGTGAGGGTGAGTTTGGTGTAGAGATGCACCATCCTTAGTCCGAATGCGTCGTGTGAGGTGTCATTTTGTAGCTCTCGGGGTGTACATTCCGAATTGAGGCATGTCCGAAGCATCTGTGACGTCATCGATGAGTATTAGCGAAAGTGAGCCTTTTGGGGCAGTGCAGGAAGGTATTTGGTGTAGAGATGGACCATCCGCGTTGCGAATGCGTCGTGTGGGGTATCATGTTGTAGCTCTCGGAGTATAGACCCTGATTTCAGGGATATTTATAGCATCTGTGACGTCATTGGTGACGTCATTAGTACAAGTTGTAGCGAAAGTGGGCCTTTTTTAGCAGTGAAGGATGTTATTTGGTGTAGAGATGGACCATCCGCGGTCCAAATGGACCGTGTGAGGTGTCATCTTGTAGCAACGCCCACCAACACCATTCTTAATGCTTCAACGCCCTGGTGAAATAGCTCAGAAGCTCTGATATTCCATGGAATTGTCACTAATTCTTCGAAATGCGGTGATGCCCGTCAACGCCCGTCGTTACACCTTAACACTCTAACATAACGCCATGATATAGACCAGAGAGAGAACAACAGCAACAACAACAAGGATGACACATGAGAGAACAACAACAACAAGGAGTTTTTTTCATATAGTTTATTTTCACCAATGTTACATCATACCCACGCTGGGGGAGCCGCGTTGGGTATATTTACAATTCAAGAAGATTCTTATCCAATCAGAGGCCACCATTTGCATGTTTCATATTCGTTCCTGTCCGTTAGATGTATTCTTGTCCAATCAGAAGTCTCCATTTCAGAAAGTGCCATCTGAACCGTTTATTCTAATCATCGTCGGGCAGGCCAGGATACCGTTGAGGCAACATATCCTCAGATAGTTGTTTGCGCATTCTGAGTATCTATCAGTGCATGGGTGAATACTTTCATCCGATGGAGGTGGTGGTCAGTTTAACCACGAAGAACGCAACATTGGTCATTATCTCCACTATCCACTTGGTGTTACAATTCAAGAAGACTTGTCCAATCAGAGGCCACCATTTGCATCTGTCATATTCGTTCCTGTCCGTTAGATGTATTCTTGTCCAATCAGAAGTCTTCATTTCAGAAAGTTCCATCTTCGGCCATGTTCGCTCTGAACCGTTTATTCTAATCACCGTTGGTCAAGCCAGGATACCGTTGAGGCAACATATCCTCAGATAGTTGTTTGCGCATTCTGAGAATCTATCAGTGCCTGGGTGAATACATTCATCCGATGGGTTGGTCGGTCAGCTTGGTCACGAAGAACGTAACATTGGTTACCCTCTCCACTTTCCACTTGGTGTTGGGGCGTTGTTGTTGGGCCCATTCCAAGGGATCCACGTTGGCCAGGTTCTCCAGCATCGTCTCTAGCGACGCCCGGTTAATGATGGTAAACGGTTGGTCAAATACCCGGATGTTACTGCTCGGGTAAAAGTATCGGACTTGATCTGTCTCCTTATGCTGCAGCACATAACCAAACGCCAGATTTAATTTGAAGGACGTTGCTTGGTCATTGAAGATGGCTTCCACGTAGCTGCCTAGACGGGCGAGGTCGGTCAGTCGAAAATTGTAGATATCTTGAATAGGGCGATGACGGTAGAAACAGTGCCGTATCATGGTCCAATGGCGCCGATAGATGTCACTCACTGGATGGGCGCCCTGTAAGAGATCGCTAGGAACATTTATGGGCTCGTCCAGAAAATGTTCGATGTTATCAGGCGTATGACTCGAAACCGTAACGGTGGGGTCCGGCTGGATATCCAGGCCCTCCTGGACCGTGGGTATAGGCAGGCTCTTCGTCATCGTATCACCAGTGGCGTTCGTCTCTCCGGGTTCATCTTCACTGGGTCTGACCTTCCGCGGCTCCTCTTTAGTGGAAAGTTGTCGCCCAAACCGTAGAGACGGGGCATGCTTCAAACGTTGGTGCTGTCTAAACCGACTGGGTCGTTTGAAGAGTCGACCACAATCATTACATAGTACCGTCGCACCCGCGTGAAGTACCCTCTCATGACGCAGTAAATGATCCTCCCGATTGAATGACCGTGCGCAGGTTGTACAAGTATACCGAGCATCGTTGTGGGTGGAGGCCTCGTGGCGTCGTAAATTATCTAGACGAGTAAACAGCTTCTGGCAAGTTGTGCAAGTGAACATCTTGGTGGTTGACAGAGTGTCTGATGAAACGTCCAGGCCGCTTCCCTTTTATAGCACGCTAGCTGGTGATCTATTTTTAGCACACTCAGTTCAACTATCCCCAAGTCGAGGGCCGAGCCGTGACATCTTCGGTAACATCCGTGTATCTTCGGTCACCTCCGTACCGTCAACGATCAACCTGTAGACATATAGAGTATGTACGGCATGTTATGGTATTCATCAGTGCATGAGTGACGCATTCAGCCGATGGGAGTGGTCGGTCAGCTTGGTAACGAAAAACGTAACATTGGTCACACTCTCCACTGTCCACTTGGTGTTGGGGCGTTGTTGTTGGGCCCATTCCAAGGGATCCACGGTGTCCAGTTTCTCCAGCATCGTCTCTAGCGACACTCGGTTAATGATGGTAAACGGTTGGTCAAATACCCGGATGTTACTGCTCGGGTAAAAATATCGGACTTGGACTGTCTCTTTATGCTGCAGCACATAACCAAACACCAGATTCAATTTGAAGGCCGTAGTTTGATCTTTGAAGATGGCTTCTACGTAGCTACGTAGACGGGTGAGGTCGGTCAGTCGGAAATTGTAGATATCTTGAATAGGGCGATGACGGTAGAAACAGTGCCGGATCATGGGCCAATGGCGCCGATAAATGTCACTCACTGGATGGTCTTCGTGTAACAGATCGCTGGGAACATTTATGGCTTCGTCCACGAAGTGTACTTTGCCCTCCACGTCGTACAAAATCTGGCCCAAGGTCTTGTCGTCGGAATTTGACTGTTGAATTAGGGCGACATCATCATCGGCCCTCGTGCGATGGGTGGGAGTTCCCCCTGTTTCGATATTGATGCCTACGGGCTCTTCTATCTGCAAACGTGGCTGCGGAACAGGGTGTCGTGTGCGTTGGTGTCGCAGCAACTGACTGGTCAGTTTGAAAAGCCGACCACATTCTTCGCATGGACGCTTGGGTACTTCATGGCGTGCACGTGTGTGGCGCTGTAAATGATCCGGGCGCTGAAACGACAGTGTACATATCGTACAGTTATACCGGGCGGTTCCTTCGTGCTTGGTAGCCTCATGGCGGCGCAAGTCGTGCAGACGAGTGAATGATTTCGAGCACGTAGTACAAGTGAACATCTTGGTGGTTGACAGAGTGTCTGATGAAACGGCCAGACCGCTTCCCTTTTATAGCACGCTAGCTGATATCATGTTCGGGCACTTCCGTGTCTCTTCGGATGTAAAAGTCCCCGGATGTAAAAGTGCCCGAATGTTTACGAATGTTCCACCATTCCAGACTTCTATCAGGTCCATGTCCAGAAGCTCTCATACGCCGCCATTTTGGAGCCGCCATGTTGGATCCGTCATTTTGGAACCGCCATCTTGGATATGTCCCATAATGCACCGGGTCAAAATACTCGCTTCTGATTGGACGAGAGCTCTGTGTTTGGTCCAAATGGACAGGTTGGGGTACGGTATCCTAGTGAAGCTTTCGTGGGGTAGTCAGACAGGCGTGTGTTTTATTGGAATTCAGGCCAATCTGCGCATGCGCAGTTGGGGTGTAGTAAGTAAAGTGGTCATTCTGGAGGTGCGCAGGGGTATATCTGAGAGGTTGCGGTCCTATATCTCATCCAAAGATGGAGTATAGGGTGTCATCGTGAAGCTCTCGTGCTATAGTCCACGACTTGAGGGATTTCCATTTCATCTTTGTCGTCATCAGTACGAGTGGTAACGAAAGCGGCCATGTTAGGGGTTCGAAGTGGTGTGTTTGTGTGACTGAGGGACCATTCTTGGTCCGAATGGGACGTGTGGGGTATCATATCGAAGCTTTCGTGGAACAGTGTCCGACTGGCCCGGTGTGTCATAGAAGTGGGGGATATGGCTAGCATGCGCAGACAGCAAATAGTGGAAAAGGGGCACTGGAATGGAATTTTAGCCTTGGGGTGAACCATCCGTGGTCTGAATGGGTCGTATGGGGTTTCGTGGTGAAGGGCTCGTAGGGTAGCATCGGATTGGACTGGTGTGTATCCTAGTATCATCGTTCTGCAAATGTGCAGTCTGACAGTAGTATTGAGCTCTTATCCAATCAGAAGCCGCCATTTGAGAAATTACAGAGCTCGGAGCAGTGGGATGGGTCGGTTGAGAACTTGGAGCTCGGAGCTCTTGAAGTCGGAGCTCTCGGAGCTCTTGGAGTCGGAGCTTGGAGGTCTTGGAGACAGAAAGTGATGTCAACGCAGGCATGTGCACGTACCTGTGGTACACCCTGTACATTATAGCCCGTAGTGCATATGGCACACCAGGATGCGTGCGATGATACCAGTCCAACCCCACGAGCCCTTCACTACGAAACCCCACAAAAACCATTCGGACCACGAATGGTCCACCTAGAACCTAAAATCCCATTCAAGTGCCCCTTTTCCACTATTTGCTGTCTGCGCATGCTAGCCATATCCCCTACTTCTATGACACACCGGACCAGTCGGACGCTGTTCCGCAGAAAGCTTCGATATGATACCCCACACGTCCCATCCGGATCAAGAATGGTCCCTCAGTCTCTCAAACACACCACTACACACTCCTAAAAAGACTACGAGAGCTTCAAGATGACACCCTACATTCCATCTTTGGATGAGATATGGGACATCAATCTCTCAGATATACCCCTGCGCACCTCCAGAATGACCACTTTACTTACTACACCCCAACTGCGCATGCGCAGATTGGCCTGAATTCCAATGAAAAACACGCCTATCTGACTATCCCACGAAAGCTTCACTAGGATACCCCAACCTGTCCATTTGGACCAAACATGGGTCCCTTTATTGCCGAAACATGTCATTGCCCATGCCCAAAATGACATCTTTTGTTGCTACTGCTCAACTGCGCATGAGTAGCACGATGCGACTTCCAACAAAAACCATACCATTCGTCATCTACATGCAGTGAGTTACAAGATGACATCCCACACGGTCCATTCAGACCAAGGATGGTTCATCTCTACCTCAAAAACCTTCCTTCAAACCCTCAAAATGCTTGCTTTGGCTACTACTCCTACTGATGACTTCACCAATGACGTCACAGATCATGTGGAGATCCCTCAAGTCGTGGTCTACATACCGAGGGCTTCACTTTGACACCTCACACGACGCATTCGAACCAAGAATGGTCCCTCAATCGCTCGAGCACACCCTCACGCACCCCAAAACGCCCGCTTTCGCTACTACTCTTACTTTTGTATGTATGGTCCCTGTGTGGCGTCATACCCAACAAATAGTGATATTATCTTGTAAATATTCGATGCAGCAATCAATGCTGAATAATATGTGGCCAACATTATAAAGATCGGATAATAATTATGGAAGATAAGACTATTCTTGCAACCCTACCCCCTATTGTCACACAAATTGTACTTATTAACGCAGGAGTAATTTCAAAGTGATTAAAAGGGTAGTGAGTCCCAGTTTATCGACTGTTAACAAATTATTTCTTATTTGACATGTCCTAAAGCACATAAAAAACATAGTTTCGGTCTGTAGTGCGGGGGGGGTGCAAGGTGAGCCCTATTAGCTCACGGACTATAGTGGAATGTGCATTTAAATCAGCAAGTCTGCGTATTGAAGAGTATAGATTTTAGAGTGACGTTGTATGTTTATTACAGAATTTTCACAACAAGTCGACCGGTTCATTGAACCGGTTTGGTGCTTCATGACACAAATATTCTGAGTCAGTCGGGAACAATCCAACGTCACGTCATCTATATTTCTGATGCATTTTTGTGCTTTTCCCTTTTTATAACGTTGATAATTACCATAAATAACTCATGTTAGCTGGATTACACAAAAAATATTCAACATACAGCGATGCAATTAGATTAGACTTTCAGACTGTTATTTTCAGTTTTTGCATTTCTGGTATTTTTTTCTATTTTTAGGCTTGGGAAATTTTCATTAAAAATTCTTATCAAGATTTACTTAATAGCTATACAACACACAGCAATGAAAATTTCTACATCTCTTCCTATCCATTTATAGAGGACCTTAATAGATTATCAAACTTTTACTGGGGTTTCTGCATTTGCAGAATTTAAGAATTACTGATACAAAGTACAAGTGGGTGAGAAGTGAGGTGCATATGTGTTTTCCAGGCACTAAATGCAACTTCTAGTTCTGAAACTGAAATAAACTATAAACCAGAGCTTCAAGATAACGGGACATAACTCTCTGCGTCCATTGTAGTTTTACGGCTATTCCTAACTTTCCAGTTCGAAAGTAATGTACATTGCTGAAGGCATGTATATATTTGCAAAGTATCTGTAACCGGTTGAAGGCACAATAAGTAAGCTTTCAAAACCACGCCTCGTAGTTTAAAACGTGATTGGAAGAGGAATGAGACAAATGAAATAAATGCCCAGTGGTACGTCCAGGGCTTATTAATGAAAAAAAAGATATACTCATTCTGATAATTTCTTATATGTTTCCAATTTTAGCAACAAAATAATGTATACAATTTGCTATGTAACATATAACTGAAACGTTTGTTTTCGCGCAAATGTAGCTGTGGAACGCGATGAAAAACAATGAACATAACGTAATAGATAGAATGTACACATACTGTTTTTGGAACTTGATGGATGCAATTTAAAACATATTGTAAGAAGTATTACCGTGGATGTATATACTGATTGTAATACAATACTTATTCTACATATCTTAATTGTTTATACGGATTGTAATTTTTATAGTTTGTTTATCCAGCATAGCTTGCATTTTTCGGTTCCATGAAACTTTGACCCCCATGAGGTGCGGTTTGGAGTTCCAAAATGAATTATCACGCATGAAAGATTTTTTTCAGTAATAGCGTAAAGTATATTATCTTGTCTTGTGCTCTGATATTTTGTAGGCCCAGGGTCATATGTTTTTTTAAGAACAGCATCTTTAAGTAGTAAATTTTTGCAAACTCGTCTATTTTTAGATGAAAACAGCACACTTTCCCCTCCGTAAATATATAAAGCCAGTCCAGAAGCAAAACCGTGTTTGGGCAGCAACACTGACAGGGTCAGTATTTCGTGGTTCAGTTTATCTTGGTTCTCGACTGGCTGCATATATTTACGGAGAGAAAAGTGTGCTGTTTTCACCTCAAAATAGACGATTTTGCACAAATCCACTGCTTCAAGATGATGTTATTAAAAAATCATAACACCCTACAAAATATTCAGAGCATAAGACAAGATAATATACTTTACGCTAACTGAGTAATTTCTTCCGTACCTTAGGTGATATTTCATTTTGGCACTTCAGATCGCACCTTATGGAGGCCAATATCACATTAAACCGGACCAGGTCTAAACGATAATAGAAAAACGCAACAGAAAGATTTTGTGAAATCGAGGACTAACAATCAAATATTTATTTTACAATACTAAAATCATATACAAATTAAGAAAGGTCAATACATCAACAAACAAATATGAAATATAGTCTCACTGTTCAATGCTATACCGGTGTATCTCTCAGAGTCCGTAATAACGTGCAGATCTCTTATACAGTCCGTGCAGACGCACAGAAATCGCGTTCCTGTATTTTGATAGTCCACACCGCTCAGCTGTTGTCCAGTTTCCGTCAGTTCAATGACGTAGATAACACAGCGGTCAAACACACAGGAGTAATCCAACAGGAATATACAATCCAGCTGTCAGTAATCTCAGGCTAAGGTAATATCCAGTAGCACAATCTAATGCACCCACATAGAAGCCGTTTGAATTCCCTCCAAGAATGACTAATTGTCCGGCAATTTGTACTCTATGTGGCATTCCAGTACATTCTATCAAATCAAGAAGCTTCCACCGGTACAGCCTTGACGTATGTTCTAACCTAGATAAGATCGCAAGGACTTCTAGAAAGCTCGAAATAATTAATCCATAAAACAGTATGTATACAAGCGTATAGATGTGTAGATGACGCTGTGTAAATGTGTAGATGGCGCTGTGACCCAATTACCCTCATCATACGGGTATCTTCGTAATTCAGCCATTTGCAAATATGATAAATCGGTCACGACAGCGAGAAAATTCTATGATTATAATCACAGAACAGGATGTAAACATGTTTACATCAGCTCAATTATTCTAGAACTATCTTCAGCGTCTAATTTTATACTGCAATACCATGACACTCCCCCTCTTAAAAGAAGAAAGTTTTAAACTTGGAACTTTCTTGTCAATTCAAAACATTATTACAAAACAAAATCTATATTACAACACCAACAATGTTGACAAACATATGTACATTATATGCGAGACAAACAATCAGCAATCAAATTGTCCATGCCCTTAATATATCTGATTTCAATATTGTATTCTGGTAACACCAAACTCCATCTCAACAATCTTTGATTTTTGTTTTTCATCTTACTTATGAAAACAAGTGGATTGTGATCACTGAATACAGTAATTGGCAACGATGAAGAAGTAACATAAACATCAAAATGTTGTAAAGCCAATATCATTGCCAAACATTCTTTCTCAATGGTAGAATAAATTCTCTGATGTGTGTCAAATTTACGTGAAAAATAACATATTGGGTGATCTACACCAGCTATACTTTCTTGTAACAAAACGGCACCAGTGGCAACATCACTAGCATCTACAGTCAGTTTAAAAGGTGAATCAAAATCTGGTACCGAAAGAACTGGCGCGCTCTTGAATATGGCTTTCAGGTTTTCAAAAGCTGATTCACATTCATCGGTCCAAACAAAAGTTACCCTCTTTCTTAAGAGTCGAGTTAAAGGTATCTGAAAAATTTAGACAAAATTTCATGTAGTAACCAGCCATACCCAAGAAACGCATCAGTTTGCACTTACATGTTGGTCTTGGAAATAGCGAGATAGCACTGACCTTAGCCAGCTTAGTCAGCTTGGCGTCACTCAGCCGATTCAACAGTGCGCGAATTCTCTGTAGATGATCTTCCCATGTATCGTTGTAGACAATGACGTCACCAATGTAAGTCTCGCATCCTTCCAACCGGAAGTAACACGGTTGATGAGACGCTGGAACGTGGCTGGAGAATTTTTCATTCCAAATGGCATAACTTTGTACTGGAACAGATCCTCCGGAGTGACGAATGCTGATATCTCCTTCGCACGATCTGTCAGTGGAACTTGCCAAATCCTTTCAGAAGATCAAACTTTGACACGAACTTGGCACTTCCCACTTTATCAATGCAATCGTCAATGCGTGGAATAGGGAATGTGTCTGTTTTGGTCAATGTGTTCACCTTTCTGTAGTCAGTACACACCCTGTAACTGCCATCTGGCTTTGGAACGAGGATACAAGGTGAACTCCAGTTACTATTACTTGGTTCAATGAAGTCTTTGTCCAATAAATACTGAATCTCTTTTTTCAGGTAGTTCTGTTTAATGGGATTCAAACGATATGGGTGCTGCTTTACTGGATTAGAATCTCCGACATCGACGTCATGTGAAATTGTATCAGTCCGAGTAGAAATGTCGGGAAACAAATGTTCATATTGACCGAGCAGAGTTCGAAGTTATTCCTGACGCGCTGGCTCGAGATGACACAACTTGGAATCCAAATTGAGTAGAATGTCAGAGTTCTGTAATTTCGCCGCTGTCATGGGCTCTTCACATGTTTCATTAGTATCAGGGTCAGAACTAACTACACTTACAAGATGAACAGTACTGTTAGTGCTATCTCTGTCGATGTATAACTCCAACATATTTACATGACATAGCTGTTTTTACGCCTGTCAGGAGTCTGAATTACATACTTAAGGTCACTCAATTTCTTTTCAATGACATAAGGATCATAATATCTAGCCTTAAGTGGATTACCAGGAATAGGCAGAAAAGCCAGTACCTTCTCACCAGGTTTGAAACTTCGTTTAAGGACATGTTTATCATAGGTTATTTTCATACCTTTTTGTGCTGACTTTAAATTTGACATGGCCAAATC
Source organism: Hanleya hanleyi (assembly GCA_036873755.1). Taxonomy (NCBI): domain Eukaryota; kingdom Metazoa; phylum Mollusca; class Polyplacophora; order Lepidopleurida; family Hanleyidae; genus Hanleya; species Hanleya hanleyi. The sequence goes on from JAVTVY010028364.1 coordinate 67,165, forward strand.
ACGTGCTTTAGTCAACCTGGTGCGAAAGTCCGACACATATTGTAAGAGACTACATGAGTCAAGATCACTGTCTAGGAACTTTTCCTTTAGCACTTTAAGTGGTCCTCTAACTGTATGACCAAAGACTAATTCAAATAGATTGAAGCCTAAAGACTCTTGAACAGACTCTCTGAAAGCAAACAATAACAAATGTATGCCATCATCCCAGTCTTTCTCAGTGTCAAAACAATAAGTCCTAATCATGTTCTTTAATGTTTGGTGGAATCTTTCTAATGCGCCTTGGCTTTCTGGGTGGTATGCAGATCATTTGTACTGCTTTATTCCCAATTCATGCATGACTTGTTGAAAGATTCCTGACGTGAAATTAGATCCCTGAACAGACTGGGGTAGGCCGACAAGTGTGAAAAACTTAACTAAGACCTTAATAATAGTTTTTGCCTTAATATTCCGCAAAGGAATGGCCACAGGGAACCTGGTTGAAGCACACATGATTGTTAACATGTATTGATTGCCTGACTTTGTTTTTGGTAATGGACCAACACAATCTATAATCACCCTACTAAAGGCTTCCCCAAATGCAGGGATTGGTTGCAGAGGGGCCTTTGGTATGGTTTGGTTAGGTTTTCCTACCATTTGACATGTGTGGCATGACCTACAAAATTCCGTAACATCTTTCTTTAAATTTGGCCAATAGAAATGATTTAGAATTTTGTAGTATGTTTTCTTAACACCTAAATGGCCTGAAAGACGTGTTTCATGGCCTAGACTGAGGATATCTGAACGATATGATTTTGGTACCACAATCTGATACTTAACTGCCCACTCATCATCAGGTGACACATCTGGCGGTCGCCATTTGCGCATAAGAACACCATTCTTACGAAAGTAACACACAGGCTCTTGAGTTACATCACACTCATCTACTGCCCTGTCAAACAACTTGGAAAAGTCCTTGTCACTATGCTGTTCATTAACCAGCTGTGATTTTGAAATTTTGTCATTAGAACATTCCAATTTGCTATCCAAATGTGGCTTATCAGCCTCATCATTTAAACACACGAAAGTGTCAGCCAAACAAACGCCATCGATGACGTCATCTTTAAGAGCCTCTTCAGACTCCTCAGCCAATTTACTCATGGCTCTAGTAACTGCACAAGCAGGATACAAACTTTGAATTTCGTCTTCAACTGGATCATGGATCTGATCCAAACAAGGCTTGTCAGTTACAATCGGGTTGACCCCGACCTTATCTCCCGCAAGATCATGGCCAAGAAGTAATTGAACACCCTCAAATGGTAAACTACCTTTAATACCTACCGTAACAGGTCCAGAAATCAAGTCGGAAGACAGATGAACGTTATGGAGCGGAACGGGTGTATACTTTATGCCTGCAGATGAAGAATCAGAAAATGGCAAAATATCTGCCAACAAAAGAGATTGGGATGCACCCGTGTCTCGCAAAATCTTCACAGGAGTAGCATTAGAAAAATCACTTGAAAGTGACACAAAACCATTGTGGATAAATGGTTCAAAAATCTCCATAACAGGATTTGAAAAACTGTCAACCTTATCCTTGATAGAACTAATAGGAACGGTGTCCCTGGTCATCTTAACGTCATATACATTATGAACGTCACTAACCTGCTTGGGTATAGATCTTGAAGCGAGGAAACCAGTCGGCTTTTGAAAGACTTGATCTTGTTGTTTTCTTTTCAATTTAAAACAATGAGCCATTAAATGGCCGTCCCTCTTACAATAGCCGCAAACGGGAGACTTATTTTGAGTGTTAAAAGTGGGTGACTGAGACTTTGTGTTTGACCGTTGACCTTTGTAACTGGGGTTAAAAGTTTTAGGCCCTGAGAAAGAACTGGATTTGTTACCTGAGATGTTAGACTGGAATGAACTTGGCTTAACAGCATTGACAAATGATAATTTGTGTGTCAGAGCGTATTCATCAGCAAATCGGGCTGCTTGATCTAAAGTGTTTGCATTCTTTTCATCAAGAAATGTTCTAATATCACCATGGATACACCTTTTAAATTCCTTTACCAGCAATAAGCTGTCTAAGGTTTTCAAAGTTGTTATCAATTTTAACCGAAGCACACCATCTATCAAATAACTGTTCTACATGAGTCCGATAGTTTTCTTTTTCACAACTACGAAACTTTTGTCTACAGGCTTCAGGAACTAATTCATAACCTTTAATGATTGAATCCTTCACTATATCATAATTTTATGCTTGCTCTACCGTCAATTGAGTGTAAATGTCCCTTGCCTTTCCGATCAAAACACTTTAAAGAAGTAAACTTCAATTTTCTTTTGGTCAGTTTAAATTTTCAGCAATTTTCTCAAAATGCAGAAAATATTTATCAACTTCTTTTTCCTGAAATGGCGGGACGAGGCGTATTTGACGAGCTGCATCAAATTTTGATTGTGATTGTACAGGTGCATCTACAGGAGGACTTGTTCGCGACTGTAATTCCAAATGCTTCAATTGTAACTGAAACTGTCTTTCTTTCTCTTCTCTCTCTAATTTTCCCTCTATTTCTAACTTTTCTCTCTCTAACTGAAACTGTCTTTCTTCCCTTTCTCTCTCTAATTTTTCGTCTTCTTCTAATTCTAATTTCTTTAATTTCAGCTGATTTTGCAATTCTAATTTCTTTATTTCCAAAAAACCAGCTGTTTCCTCAGTTAATTCAAAATCACTTTCATCCCAAAGTTGTTTGCTAACATAATGTTTAATAATGAGTTTCTTAATTTCTTGCTTTCTCCCAGATGTTTTAACTTTAATTTGTAGGAATTTACACAGCGCGAACAAATCCTCTTTGCGTAGTTCGTCAAATTCCTCCTGACTAGGCTCTAAGGCAAACTGTGCTGGGTCAAATGACATGCTGATAATATACTTCTCTTTGATTTCACAAATTCAGACAATGTATAAATTTAGAACTATGTTGCAAAGCTGGAATGTAAACAAAGCTCGCGGGCAGGCCCCAATTTCTGTTACGTCTAAACGATAATAGAAAAACGCAACAGAAAGATTTTGCGAAATCGAGGACTAACAATCAAATATTTATTTTACAATACTAAAATCATATACAAATTAAGAAAGGTCAATACATTAACAAACAAATATGAAATACAGTCTCACTGTTCAATGCTATACCGGTGTATCTCTCAGAGTCCGTACTAACGTGCAGATCTCTATACAGTCCGTGCAGACGCACAGAAATCACGTTCCTGTATTTTGATAGTCCACACCGCTCAGCTGTTGTCCAGTTTCCGTCAGTTCAATTACGTAGATAATACAGCGGTAAAAACTAATTGTCCGGTTATTTATACTCTATGTGGCATTCCAGTACATTCTATCAAATCAAGAAGCTTCCATCGGTACAGCCTTGACGTATGTTCTAACCCAGATAAGATCACAACGACTTCTAGAAAGCTCAAATAATTAACCCATAAAACAGTATGTATACAAGCGTATAGATGTGTAGATGGCGCTGTGTAAATGTGTAGATGGCGCTGTGACCCAATTACCTTCATCATACGGGTCTCTTCGTAATTCCGCCATTTGCAAATATGATAAATCGGTCACGACAGCGAGAAAATTCTATGATTATAATCACAGAACAGAATGTAAACATGTTTACATCAGCTCAATTATTCTAGAACTATCTTCAGTGTCTAATTTTATACTGCAATACCATAACATTGTCCAATCACAAGAAATAACTTCTGAATTTGTCAACTGAAATGCAGCAATAGGAATACGAGGTGTAGGTGAGAGATGAGGTGCGCGTCCGCTTTCAAGTACATCAAACTATATTTTGTTGATGTTTGCCTCGGGCCACGTGGGCGCAACAGCATTGTTAAACACGTTGAAGCCCATACCGTCCAAAACAAGCGTTTATTAACGAATATGCAAAAATATCTGTAGTTAATTTAATCTTCTTGATGCAAATATTAAATTGCCACTTTAAATCCTGGGATCGTTGGATTTTATGTAAAACTTCCTCTGAAATTTAACTTTTAGCTATATAGTGACTAAGCGTGAATTTAACGTCAAAAACTCATTTTTTATTTCCATTTGTTTACATAGATCCGTGCACTAACTCACCAAACTATGCATTCAAGAGTTTTGCAAACGTTATTAACAAAGTCATGTTTTCTACCGAGATTTTTTAATTATTGACATTTTTAAAAGCATGCGATCCTGAAATGAAGTTATAGGATTTGCCGCTTTCAACGGAAATACATCAGGAAAGTAGCAAAACATGTTGAATGTGAACTTGTCAATGTTTTGTTTTTCAGAGATGTGTATAGATGTTCATATCATATTCCAAATATCAGTTTTTCATTACACGTGCATTTGACGGTGATAATATCAGATATTGATATGTCGTACTGAACTGTAGCGGTTGGTCCAACCTGTTAAATTCCATTAAGGTGCAGAACTGGTTATTATTGTCTCGCATGCTATTTAGCAGATCTGCTACTTCGCAAATAATTTCTAAAATCAGTGATATTTAGAAAGGGGTGTGATACTTTGAAGATAATTTCTAGGATTACTGCTAATTAGCACTTTGACTTGCCTGTTCCCAAAGAAAATATATTGTATAATTAGCACAAATGCTAAATATTGAATATTTCTTCCAAATTGAGGCCATGATAAATATTGAATATTTCTTCTAAATCGCAGCTCCAAATTGTCCGACTCTTCTCCTTAAAGAAAACATATTGTATAGTTAGCACAAATGCTACATATTTTCAAACTTGCATGGGCTGGTGAATAAGGATGTTTAAGGCTGTCCCAAGTACACCTTATTTGCTGGTCTGTGCAACTCCTCTGACAATAACAGGGACAATTCTATCGTTCTTCCTGGTTAAACAACGCGCATGCGCTGGTATATAAGGATTTTTAAGACAGTCGCAAATACATTTTCATTTGTGGTCTGTGCAACTCCACGCAGACAATAACAGATTATTCTGTCGTTCTTCCTGGTTAAACAACGCGCATGTGCTGGTATATAGGATGCTTAAGACAGTCCCAAGTAAAGCTTGATTGATGCCTACAGAATGGGCGATATATTACGGTTTTTACAACAGCGTGAACTTTCAACATTAGCATATTACTTTTAGAATGACAAAGGATATCGGATGTTCATTCCATCGCGATAGAGAATTTGTTCGGCAGTATGCTGGTCTTGTCCATTACTACGGTTCTTGGGGAAAGGCACATTTCGGAACGGTTGCATTGATAGGTAACCCTGAAAAGTAACTTTGCCACACGAGATTGAGGGCAGTAAAACACAAAAGCAAGCAACTAAATACTTCCATTTATGGGCGTGTGAGTCTGCTTGTTACACGAAATATGGAGACAGACGCTGACGGACTACATTAGGTGTGGTGTTATATAGCGATCCGGACGGGCATTCCATTTCCTTATCTGGTCTTGGTCTTGTCTGTCAAAAATTGCAACGAACAACTGTTCGATCAGCCCTTCTTGACTAGGATCCCCGATAACTCTAACTTCTTTCGTTTCTAAAATCAATTAACTTCAATACCTGGTTATATGCACTGAAATTCGACTCATCCTTCCCTTGAAAATGTGCTAAATAGATGGGATTCCATGTATATTGACCATGTAATGAGGAGGATAGCTCATTACGTAGTAAATATAACAAGAGCATATATAATATATTTTATCAATTGGAAGGAGTTTATTTTCTATATATTACTCTGGAAAGTTGCACTCATTCCATGATATTTAGTAAATACAACTCAATTTCATAGTGTAGTATATAATGTTTCTATACTCGGGATGAAAAGTAATATTAATTTCAATTGTAGGTCGCTAAACTAATTTGTTAGTAAACGAGGGGAAATTATTATATTACAAGCGTCTAATCCGTCATCCATAATTCAGCCGTCGTCCATTAGAGAATATCCGCGTCCATAATCCAAAGACCTATTCCATATTCCATATAACAGTATTAGCACCAAATTCAAAACGACAATCATATAGTATACATAAACATAGGCTTGTTTCCTGCAAGAGAGAAGCGGTCAACAGTTTTCAATTGGTGTGGAAAGATCATATCCCGATTTATTGGTCTACTGTTTCTGCATGTAACAAAAATCCTCGGATGTTCATTTCAAGGTAGCAAAAACTTTGTTCAGAATTTGCCCCTTTACCGTTGAAAGGATGACAAATGTCTGGGGCACCATACACTACACCAAGACATCCCAATAGACAGGCAAATGCACTGCGGGTTCGATTCCACCTTCACAATTACTCGACTTTACAAACCTGCCCAGTGAGCTTCGCACAGATGAAATTGACATTCTTGATAGGTGTAACGCACCTGTTTTGGCAATGATTCACCGACATGTAATGCATATAACACGACATGAAATCCTATCGTCACAAACTCAATCCTCGAATTGACAGCTGGGATAAATTTGACGTCGTGGTACATGCTCTGGTCTGTCGTGCTGGGTGATTTAAGTGTTTTAGAATCTGACCAACTCCTGGACGAATGCAGTGGAAAAGAACATGACTTGCATGAGAATGAACATTCGGCAACAAAAGACAACGGTTGCTATCGAAAGACTACGCTCGAGTAAGAGCCGTAGTAATGAACAAGACCAGCATACCGTCAAAGAAATTCTCTATTGCGATGGAATATTCGAAATCCTTTGTCATTCTAAAAGTAATATGCTAACGTTGAAAGTTCACGCTGTTGTAAAAACCGTAACAAAGGCAACCTCACTGATGCAGACAGCTGATATGTATTCAGACTACTGGCACAACAAACCAGTCACTCAACGACACTGTATTTTGGCATGCACCCAATAAGGTGTTTCGGAGACAATCGGCCCCTTTCAATGAAATTTCGAAAGAAACAAAACGCCAAGAACAACATCTTCCTTTGGTCCTTGATTGCAACAATCAAATTATATTCTAATTGCTAAATATTGAATATATTGTCCTTTCTCCGACACGGTGTTACAGATATTTTAATGCGAATCTCTTCTAATTAGAGTAGATTATAAAATTGCTAAATATTGAATATATTGTTTTTTCTCCGAAAAGGCTCTTGTGGATATTTAACTGCGAATCGCTTATATTTAGTATAGATTATAAAAGTGCTAAATGTTGAATATATTATTTTTTCCCAGACGCCACCTACATATTTAAGTGCGAATCCTTTCTAATTAGACGATATTATAAAGGTGCTAAATATTGAATATATTGTCTTTCTCGGACGCCAGATAGATATTTAACTGCGAATCTCTTCTAATTAGATGATATTATCAAAGTGCTAAATATTCAATATATTGTCTGATCTCAAACGTCACCTACATATTCAAATGAGAATATATTCTAATTAGATGAAAAAATGAAGGTGCTAAATATTGAATATATTGTCCAATCTCCGACACGGTGTTACAGATATTTTAATGCGAAATCTCTTCTAATTAGACTACACTATAAAAGTGCTAAATATTGAACATATTGTCTTTTCTCCGAAAAGGCTCTTGTGGATATTTAGCTGCGAATCTCTTCTATTTATTATAGATTATACAAGTGCTAAATATTGAATATATTGTCTTTTCCCAGACTCCAGCTACATGCGAATATATTCTAATTAGACTAGATTATAAAAGTGCTAAATATTGAATATAGATGCTATTAAAGTAACCCACTTTTCTGCCTACTGCGGAGTTTAACAAAAGTATCTGCACAATATTGCCAAGTATGCTATTTAGCACCATGTTAAAGCATAGGAAAGTTGGAAAATATCTAAATAAAAGCCAATTCTGTACCTAACTCTTAAATTCTTGGCCATAGGGTGAATAAAATACCCAGTGTCCTCAGCTTAACCAACCTCCAAACAGGGTCATCTCCCCTTCTGCCGGTCGATCGACTGGCAGAAGGGGAGATAACCCTGTTTGGAGGTTGCAGCTCAACCGAAAAAAAATGTATAGTAGTGATATTATGTGATTTATATGGCACAATTCAGAGGCGCAGATAACCTCCAGGATAATCGTCAGTAGTATAGAAAATGGGAATCTCTTATCATTGTTGAGGATTCCCGGCCGCGCGCACATCGCCGGAAGCAGTGACATCATATGTAGTAAAATAGAAGTTTGCCGAACATTTCGATTACTTTTCAAGTCTGTATAATATCTCTGTTGACCTAGCGTTAAAAAGAATTATCTGGAGATTATTTTCGCTATTTATCTGGACAGAGCATATGATAAGTAGTTTGCTCATGTGCAAAACTGGAGGAGTTTTCGGCCGGATTCAAACTGAACCGTGCGTACGTGGGTTCTCCCCTATACGTCATAGCAACGTAGTAAAGGTCAACTTCCGCTATTGGGGGCAGGGATGTTAACCGTACCTGGCCTGGGGGGGGGGGGGGCAGAAATGGCTCCCCCCCCCTACTAAACTTTCTGCGCTATCTCCGGAACGACAAAAAATGGGAGCTGAAACTCCGTGACATTATAGTTTATCATATTGGAGTCATTTTGAACCTATTTGCATAACCCCCCGAGCAGAGGATCATGGGAAAATTCAAGATGGCGGCCACGTGGGGTCCCAGAAAAGTGATATTTTCGTCGTATTTCTTCAAAATTGCTGCTTTTCCGCAATGAAAAGCGGACAAAAACTATTTTATTTCACATCACATTAATATTTACTAATTTATCATGCAGTTTTGGGGGAGAAATTGCATAAATAAAAAATTCAGAAAATCTGACTGAAAAATCGACCCCAAAAATGCCGTTTTTGAAAATGACGTCACCAAAGCGGCCATCTTGGATTTTTTTCACATTTTCCGGTAAAACTTGACTCAAGGCTATAGTGTGGTAAGTTTCAGCCCCCCTAGCTCAAGCGGTAACAAAAATAGCTAGGGGGTGGGGGGCATTTCCCCCCCCCCCTCCAGGACACCACAGGTCCCCAAAAGCCCAGGGCAAATAGGGTTAATGAGCCTGTGAAATGGAGCATGCGCTGTGGGGAGGATGGATCAGGCCACCAATTTTACGAGGCGTCATGACGTCCCAGTTACGTCCGATGAGAGGTTAGGGGTTGCCATGGCAACGTAAGAGATCACTTCCGATCAAACGACTTCTGGAAAAACGAAAGTCAAAGTGGCTTAACCCTGAGTCACATGGGTCCTGCAGGGTGTGGGAACCCTAGTTGAGGGCAAGTAACTGGGGGTGGATTAAAAACAGGATTCCGAAAATAATCCGGAAAAACAGACTAATGCCAAAAAAACCGGACTGGCGTTCCCGTCAAGTGTATATAGAGGACACACGGGTTGAGGACACATGCTTCGCGGGGTGCATACAGAACTAGGATTTACATGAAAATCCGGGAAAATATTCATTGCGCCAGAACGGACTCCACATCCGATCACGTGTATATGGGCCAACCCTGGTCCACAGGGTCATGGTAGGAGGATCAGCCCTCGTAGAAGACACGTGATTAGTGGGTGCATGCAAAACTAGAATTTTTCAGGAAAGTCCGGGAAAACGGACTCAATGCGGAAAAGCGCAGTCCAAGTGGATATGAGGCATATGGGATCTACAGGGGTCGTGGAGGTTGAGGAGAGCTGGTCACGTGACTGGTGGGGGGGGTTGTGCAAGCAAAACTAGAAATTTGCAGAAAAATCCAGAAAAGGGGCTTTACAGGGCTAAGAAAGCCGGATTAGTGGACTTGACATCCACAATTCATCATCTTTTTGTGGATATGGGTATTCTATCGATCGGTCTTACGCTTTAGCTTATGACTGGCAGAGTTTCAGGGCCGTCTTTTGATTTTTGTCGGTAACGTCAAGGCGATACGTGGCTCATACGTGCTTTATTTGGGCCATTGTAGGATGCACATGCGCAGTCGAGGAGTAGTATCGAGCGAGGGAAGCTTAGAGGTGCGCAATGGGCATGCTTGGGCGATCTAGAAACCATAGTTGCTTCAAATAGCCCTTTCAGTGTGTACTGGGAGGGGAGGTGAAATAGAAGTGACGTTATTCATCATGTCATGAGCAGTAGTAGAGAAAGCGCAGATAAGGTCGAATCAAGTGCGCGGGTGAGTAAGTATGATTCAACGTCGTTTTCAAAATTTCTTCAGTCATAGAACACGAACACGAGACAGAACACGAGAGTGTTCACAGTTCCTATTATCCTGGACACTGATCAGCCGAGCCAGTACAGCACCCGGTCACGTATTGACCGAGCTTAACGTTGCTTAACCTCGGTGATCTGACGAGAAGTGGTGTTGGCTAAATGACCTCCGTAGGGCCGGTGATACGTTTGAGTTATGAAGTCATATTGAAGCTCCTGGCGGGACGTCAAGGGAGATAATTTTTGTAGACAACGGTTGTCCTAAAAATAGTGGAACCGAAACCATACACATTGGAGCTGGTTTAGATATGTTTGAAAGCCGACATCGTCACGTGGTAATTACGTAACTCTACGAGTGCAGTCCCGTGCTAATCACTATTCTAATTGGATAGTCGAATGAGAGACCAATAACAACAACAACAACAACAACAAGAAGAAGCCTATTCCGCATTACACACTTGATCATCCCCTCGTCACAACCCACCCAAGCTGAGGGAGCCTCTGTGGGTGTGTTTGCAATTCATATTGGCCGTACATTGGACGCATTGTCGGCTGTTGGTGTACAATCAGGAGCCACCCTCAGAGAAAGTTCAATCTTCGTTCATCTTTGTTCTTGCCCAACCAGAAGCCGCCCTTTGAGAATGTTCAATCTTTGGTCATATTTGCCCTTGTCGAATCCGAAGCCGCCCTTTGAGAAACTTCCTTTGTGTTGCGTCCGTCTACGGCCATTTTCGCTCATTGTCGACCACGTTGTTTTCTCTAGTTCACCCCTAAGCGTCAGTCCAGGCTACTGTAACGATAATATATCATGGTGAGGCCGTGTTGGTAGTTTGATCGCAATGTTCAGTCTCCTTGGGTGGTAACCCCATATCCTCTTCCAGTTGACGCTTAGTATTCATGGGAGCTCAGAGCATGGGATCAGTGGGCAGACTCTCAGTCTCTGTTGGGAGTCACTGTTCCAGTGTTTGTTCCCTCTCCATACGCAAGTCAAGTCTTCTCATCATATCGTAAAGAGGTCTGAATAGGTTTACTCACACTCAAAGCCAGTATAAGCCATGTTGAAGGATTGGAAGTCAACTGTGGACGTCTTTTGGATTGTTGGCGGATCAAATTACTGCATAGTCTAAAGACTTGACCACAATCCTGACATTCATGTCTGAGTATCTTACGGAGTGACCGTTATCCTTAGGATGAAATGACTTTCTGCAGATCGAATCACATGGCTGTGGCTGGTAGACCCATGGATGGAGTCAACTTCTACGGGTGCCTCCACGCTCAAGCGTTCATGTCCATGGAAGACGCGTTGGTGAGATATCAAATGTCTAGTCTGAAGCGGTGTCCACAATCACCATACTGATACCTGGGTTCGTTAGGGAGACACCGTTCATGGCGGTATAAACTATGTACATGTAGGCGATTTAATATATTCTCACAGGTCTTAGGGGTGTACTGGTCAGTAGCGTCGTAGATGGCAGACTCATGGCGTTGTAAGTCGTAGTAGCGTCTAAATGGCTTCGAGCATGTGACACGGGTGGTGTGAGTGACCGGAAGAATTAAGAGCAACATATAGAGGGTGGAAAAGAATGCCGATGTGGTGACATGAAGTCATATGACCCACAGGCCAATATTCCGCTTACATATCTGAAACAACACATGGACCAGAGAGGATCGAGGCGATGATTTGTATCTCAGTCACGCTTTTATTGCAGCTGTTCATATAGACATCTTGAATTACATGGCTACAGGGCCAGAACGCTCCATTTCGCAGGGTGGCTATCTAGTTTTAGCACAACCGGGCCAATCAGGTTCAAAACCGTGTAAACCAATCATAGCCAGTTCGGGTTGTACTGGTCTTTTGGTGAAAATTCTCCTTTTAGACAAACGGCTACTTCAAGCACGTGTGAACCGATGCGGACGTGATCTATTCTACACACTGATGCACATGTCTGTGTTTGAGTGTTATAACCAACTTCGTCAGGATGTCCGAATGGTGTAAGGCGTCAGTCCTAAGTGCTATTCTGTGCATGCGGGCGTGGATTCCAATCCCTATCCTGACTCCATTTTATAACAGCGATATATTGTGACTGTGTGCACATGAGTACACTGCAAGTAGTCCAGAAAGTGGATTTTCGGTGTGGGTTGTGGTGGTGACTTCTTCACGATCCGTATGCTGAACTCACTCTCAATACACAACACTGATGCTCTGTAGCAACTACATTTGTGTTCTATAAACAAATTAAATGCAACATTAAATGGCGGTGGAAAACGATGCCGACGTACTGACAAGAAGTCATATGACCACAGACAAATATACTGACTGCATATTTCTAAAAACCAAAAGTTATCCCTGTGATGATTTCCATCCCAGCCGCGCTTTCATTGCAACTGTTCATGCGGATATATTGAGTTGCATGACCACACGACCCCTAGCACCGGATTGAGCGGTACACTGTAAACTGAGGTGTTCATTTATTGAACGCCTAAATTGTAACACTTATTGAACGCGTAATTGTGTTCAAATTGTTAACTTCCATGTTCAGTTTTGAGCTTTAGAGTTCAATCCGAACGCCCCATTAACACATGTGTTCATTTAACACACACATTCAAAGTTTGAACAACAGCATTCTAATCTCTAACATAAGTGTTCACAAATTGAACACCCGTATTCAATCTTGAACACTCTCAGAACACGTCGGCGTCCGATTTATTTACAGTGAAAGCACTACAATACCGTTCTTTAACACTGAATTTGTGCCTTGCAACCAGGCACAGAGAAAGAGAATTAAGGTTTAACATCGCGTTCAGCAATATTTCAGCTATATATCGACGATTAAACAAAATTCTAAGTATTCAAGTTAATAACTTAGTAATCCATCACATTAAACATACACACCTTAAAACTAATGTAACAAACTGATTTCTCTCAAATAACATAAGACACAGTTCTCCCTCACCCGACCAAAAAGATCTTCTAAAGTAGTTGCTCGATAAAAAGAATCTCTTACAATCTATACAGTCGATAAGAATATGTTTCACTGTGAGATGTTCGTGGCATGGAATACACATTGAGACTGGCTCTTTTTTTAGTAAATCGTGTATGGCCGATTCTACATCGCCTGATCATGGCTTGATCGAAACGATTCTGGCTGTTCAGATGAGTATAGCCTACAGTTTTTAGAACTCATGAGTTTGTTATTATTCACAGCATCTCATAAAGATTGAAATAGCTTCCTCCATCACACTAACACTCTATAACACTAGAACGAAATTTTGCAGATACGTACTGTCGTTTTGGTAGATTAACGATCAGTGTTCAATTTTGCTAATGATCGAAAGATTTGACCTAGTTTTCCACACAAAAAAAACCCCGCTGACCGATGTGGTATTTGGTTTAAATGACTGATGGATCGAGGTCTCTCAAAAGGCCTCATTTGAAATAAATATAGTCCCCATCGACCAATCAAAATCGTCGGATTTTCAAGTAATGGATTTTGATGGCAAAAACGGCTATATGGTATACGCCGTGATGATGAAGAAATAACGGGTCTCAATGTCGGGAATTGCACCATTTTGCCAAAACAGGCCCCCAAAAGACCCACTATAAACTGATTACACGTGAAATCCGGTTCTTTGCCGCTCGCGGCTATATTTGGTATGCTTTAAGTAGAATTACGTAAGCTGTTTAACACTAACTATGATTACAGAACAACACATCCGCACTCTGACAGACAAAACAGATCTTGACAATGTTCTGGAAGTGGCAAATCTTTGATATCCAAATGCATGTACGATCCAGGGGCGTCGGAAGTAAATTCAAAGTGGAACGGCCTTACGAAGCAAGGCGCCTACTATCACAGCACTTTTCGGCGAGGGTCCAGGGCTAGGGTTCTTCTTTTGTCGGAAACGCGTTCTGAACGATTTCTGCCGAATAAAATCACTCTACAATGAAGTGTATATATAGTTCTTTCCTACTCCATGCACCATGAAAACGCAATCGATGGTGGTTTTCTGCGATGCTGAATTAGAAGAACTAGTGTGTGGGCGTTCACTCTATTCGGGGAGGGGTGAATCTGATGTTTGAATTTTTCAGGTTGTGCAAAAGTAGAAGTTTCCTCTTTCGGAGGAGTTGGTGGCCCTAAAAGGGCCGTTGAAATGGAGGAACCTCATGGTTGGAACCTCATGGGCGGAAGATGAGTAGTGCGCGATGAGCAGTATACGTGTGACCCGCACACAGGGCATCTCATCATGATGTGAAGCTCATCTGTTTCTTCACAGTGGCACGCTCCAGCATTACAGATGAACCGTGGCAGACAGGCACCGCACATGGAGAGATGCCCACAGGGAAAGAAGGCGTACACCGCCTCCACCTCCTGGCATATGGTGCACGCTGATTTTTTTTCTGTGTCGAGTTGGAGGCGGAGCGCAGCCTTCTCCTGCTCGAGTTGTTGCACACGGTTCGCTTCTACCTGCCGGGCGTTCCTTAGGGTCACTATCGTGGTTTCATACATCTGCAGTTGCCGTCGCATCTGCGTCAGCCGGGTCGTCGCCTGTGGTGGTGGGCATATTGTTGTTGATGGAGATGGCGTCATTGTCGTTGTTGGATCATTTGGAGTGGTGGCGGTGGTGGTAACTGCCGGTCTCCGAAAAGTATTTAACCAGGCACCCCACTGCTGGGTCAGGAGATTGCGCCACTGAATTTTCAGGATCGGTATCGTCGTCGTCTTCTACTACTACTTCTTCATCGCTACTCTCAACTACGACCTCTCGCTCAGTAGGTCTCGCCAAAATGTGGACAATGTAGTGAGGCGAACGTCGTGGGTCTGTCATAGTGTCTCGAATGAGTGGACTGACAGGTCATCGGGCGAGTCGTGTTTTATAGAACATGTGTGGACGTAATTTTTTCAGTCGCTCATAGATTCTGCTGATTCTGTAAGGCTAGATTTAGAATAAAGGGATTCTAACCGTACCAGTAGCCAGGAGGTAGACCATCGGGCGAGCCGTGTTTTATTTAACACTAGTAGTTCAGCTCCTTTTATTAACATAGGGAGACCGCGTGCCCTTTCTATACTGCTCATCCCGCACTACTCATCGCGCATACGCAGTCGACCCATTCTACTGTAGGGTGCAAGCCTGGCCCATGGAATCTCAGGTAGTAAAAACCCCAGGTCTCTCGCCCCACCCTATTCCGCGCCACACGTATGCGACCCGCTGTGCAGTGAGTAAAGCGGAGTAGGAGGAAGAGGAGGAGGAGGAGGAGGACACGCCACGGATTATACTAGGGAGATATATGTATAGTAAAGTCACCTGGACACATCCGTAACCGATATAATTATTATGGGCAAATTCATTGCACAAGTAGCGCCATCCACACTCATAATTTGAGTGGCCGTACCTGCCCTACCGCTTCCGATGCCACTGCAAATACAGAACCATACGTGACCAAATTCTACTTCCTCACACGAAGCAGAAAAAAGAATCTATTCTAAGCTCAAGTACATTGATATATTCTTTAACGAATGTATATTTAATTTCGTCAAACTATTTTTACTTCAAGGTACGACTCATCTAAAATGTATTAATTGAGAGTCGAAAGCCCGGGCTATTATATAATCTACCTTCATCGTCTATTATATTCCCACACCGTGGTGGGCCTACATCCGGCGGGATATCCAGTCATAACAGTACAAACCCACTATTTCAGTATTCGACTTTGTACAAGTTTGTTCGTGGTACATTCCATACTATACAATTATACAGACAAATCACTGTGTTCCAGAGCACGTACATGTGAAAGCCTATATTTACAAATCTACTTGCCAGCAGTTTTTGTCCAGGTAAATTGAAGAGAATCAGTGGACCGTTGCAGGACAGAACTAAACCAACGCCACAGGCCAAAAGTGTCTCGTGATGTACACCAATCAAATCACATGTACATGTTATGTTCTCCTCATTTGATAACGATGAATCTCTACTCGGCCAATCGGACAGAGCGTTATAAATAAAAAAGAAACAGAGATGTCTCGCTCTGATAGCTTAATGTATAGTTTTACAGAGTTACGGAGAAACTATTTTGCGACAACAACAACAACAACAACAACAACAACATAACGGTATTTTAAGTTCCATGTAGCCTATTTTATATTCCGCGTTATCCCTAAATTGTCTTTACTTGATGAATCACTCAAGTACTATAAGTATAATCGTTGCCATATGCCTGGGCAGATTTCCTGGACGATCCTCTACTATTTCCTCAGTTTCCACTCTTATCGCGTGAACAACTCATGGGAAATCCCGGAGAGGAAGTTATGTGCGCCCAGGCTATACTTTCCCATACTGAAGCACATCATTAATATCACGTTTTATTTTTCAAAAGTTTCTCTGTAGCTTCCCTGCAATAACTTATATACTATTTACGTAGAATCTTCAGTACAGTATATGTGGTTTTTCTGTAGACAAGAATAAATTTTGTCGAATACTCAAGTGAGATAGGTGGATGGAATATATGTGGATGGAGAGAAGGAGGCCAGCCTTATTAAGAGAGATGCAGAATTTGGAAATTCTGCGGTCGCCACCTTCACCCTTCCTGAGAAATTTTACTCGAATAACCGGTATCCACACTACGTATATGAGTTCTTGAATGGGGGAGGCGAGGGGTCGGGGGAGTGGGGCATAGGTTGGTCTCTACAATATTGAAAAACGTTCATTATTCCGACTTAAAATGTTTGAACATCACAATGATCAAAGTAGGCGGACTTCATGCTTGATTTTATCATCAAGGGGTATAAAAATATCTGTTTGAAATAACTTGAGGATTTCATCCGTAATTTCAACAAAAGTTATCAAAACTGAGTTTACTTCAAATAGGCTTCGATACTGTATTATATAGTATAGCTTCTATATAGTATACGATGGTTTTATTATTAATTAATTAATTATCTCAGGGTTTGCATATTATACAATCCTGAGGAAGTTCTGAATAGTGTTCTACCAGTTCGCGATAGGTACGAGCCAGCGGACAATTGAGGAAATCCACCCTGTGCGTGAACAAAAGAATAGCTGTTCAAATTTTCCTCCCTCCGCTGACTGACTGCATGGAGCAAGATTAGTACATGCTTTAACATTGCCAAAAGTTGGTTTTGGTGAATATATTTGTTTTCTGTTTGCTGAAAAATTCTGATTTTTTTGTATGTTTTGTGAAATGAATATCGTCACCAAATACGTAAGACACAGCGGCCAGGAAAATTTATTTTCATATTTACCGAGAGTTTTCGGTACTTCTCAATGTTAACTTAATGGGAGCTTGCCCCCAATGCGGAGGGGAGAACAGCTGCCTGTGACAAGGCGTTGACTTCCTGATATTCGGGATAGTGTTGGTTAACCCTACCAGACCAGACTCTACCAGGGCAAAATGCCTCCCCCCCCCCCCAAACATTCTGCGCTATCTCCGGAATGACAACAAAAAATTGAGAGTTGACACTCCGTGACTTTATAGCTTGTCATATTGGGGTCATTTTTGAGCCTGTTTGCATAAGTGGAGGATCATGAGTAAATTCAAGATGGAGGCCACGTGGGGTACCAGAATAATGATGTTTTCGTCATTTTTCGTCAAAATTTCTGCTTTTCCGCAATGAAAAGTGAGCAAAAACTATTTTATTTCACATTACATCAATATTTACTAATTTATCACGCAGTTTTTGCGTAGAAATTGCATAAAAGAAAAATATAAAAAAATCTAACCGACAAATAGACCACAAAATGTCGTTTTTGAAAATGACGTCACTGTGACGTCATCAAAGCGGCCATCGTAGATTTTTTTTATACATTTTCTGGTAGAGTTTGACCCAAGTTGCATAGTGTGTTTTAGCCCCCTAGCTCAAGGGATAAGAAAAATAATAAGGGGATGGTGGGGGGGGGGGGGGGGGGATGGCCCCTCCCCATGCCTGCACAGATTCAAAAAGGCCCAGGCCAGATAGGGTTAATACATAGTATATCAGGTTGCTGTTATCCAGCAACACATACCGATATACTCTCAGATGGTTTTCAACTGAACTCAACCTTTCTTCACGCCTGACAATTGGCCTACAGCTTGAACTCCATAATTGATCATGCTATTAGACTGAGTTAACCATATAGTGTATATCAACAAATCACTTAAAACTGGTGAATATTGCACAGGTGATATTGCATCTGGTGAACAGATGATATATCGGTATACTAGTACCGGTATTCTAGGACATCCAGAAGAGTCTGAGAGCTGTAAAACCCTTACACCATTAATGCGCGAGGTACTATGACTTCGACGAAATTGGCCGAGCACTCGCGAATGCTGTTGAACCGGCGCTCAGACAAAATACACTGCATTGCTGGCTCTCTTGGAAAAAACCCCGCATGTGCGTGCTCCTGCCCTCCAGTCTCGCGCCTGGCATGACTAATATGCTGTAACATGCGGTACTACGGTGGCCCATAGAGGACATCGACTTTTTAAAATACCTTTTTACATTTTGTAATACTTTTTCTGATTTTCCTGTAAATTTTCTCAATTTTTCGCCTATTTTCTACCAACAGATTCTAGTTTAAAAATAATTTCTTCAGATTTCTGTAATTTCTAGTAACGTTGTCATCAATATCTGTATTATATATCCACCGAAAACCAAAGAAAACTTTTGGAAACCTTTACACTGCAGAGAAAACCTTTACACACCGCGGAGAAACCTTTACACCGCGGTGGAAACCTTTACACCGCGGTGGAAATCTTTACACCGCGGTGAAAATCTTTACACCGCGGTGGAAACCTTAACACCGCGGAGAAAACTTTACACCGCGGTGAAAACCTTTACACCAGGGGAAAAACCGTTACACCGAAGAGAAAACCTTTACACCGCGGTGGAAATCTTTACACCGCGGTGGAAACCATTACACTTTGAAATCTAGTGAAGGTGGATTTTATTTCCTTCGAGGCATCACGTACATAGGGATGATCAAAATCGAGAAGTCTGTATAGCCTTTGGGGAAAGAGAAGGGAACGAGTTTTGAAATGATCAATTTATGCACACAGTCTTATCTAAAGGAGAACAGATACATGTCTGCAAAACGAGGTATACAATTAGTAGCGAGCGTCAGATCATACATTCAATATTCAGCCGTCGTCCATAAAAGAATTTCCGCGTCTATAATTGAAAGACCTCTTTCGTATGACAGTTATACCAATTCCAAATGTGTATGAAATAAAAATAATACAAACACAAGATGGCTATCTACAAGAGAGAAGCTATTCCATGTCACTGAAAATTATTCTTTAACCAAATGAATGTCCAAGTCGTTTTGCAGAGTATTATCTCAGTCACACTATATCTCAGTCACACTGTATCTCAGTCACACTATATCTCAGTCACACTATATCTCAGTCACACTATATCTCAGTCACACTGTATCTCAGTCACACTATATCTCAGTCACACTATATCTCAGTCACACTATATCTCAGTCACACTATATCTCAGTCACACTATATCTCAGTCACACTATATCTCAGTCACACTATATCTCAGTCACACTATATCTCAGTCACACTGTATCTCAGTCACGCTTTGATTGTGAGTGTTCATTTGAACACTATGAAGATGTAAAACGCATGATGTACAGATGAATTTAACGTAGATGTTATTGATGATTAATTTAAGTGAATCTATCGAAAGAAAAAAATTCATGAAGTAGAACTTGAAGAAAGGTTTGTGGCTTCTATGTCAGTACGCCGGCATCTGTTTCCACCACTTTTATATTTTGTATTTAACTGTTATCTGTATATGACGATATTCTGCTGGTGGACGTTTTGTACTAATATTTCTCCCGTTTCAGCCGTTTCTTCTGTCTAACGGTCACATATTTCATCACTTTCCACCAGACGACTGGATAGGGCTATATTACATCATTGCTCTTGCATATTTATATCTAATACCGCTCCGTGCTAGGGACCGTGTGGGCATGCCATTCAAGATGTCTACATGAACAGGTACAATAAAAGCGTGGCTGAGATAGAAATCATGCCTGGGATCATATTTAGTTCTTGTGATATGCTTAGATATGCAGTCAAAATATTGACCTCTTGTCGACACGCCGGCATCTATATCCACCATCTTTATATGGTTCCGTTAGTTTTTATCTGTATGGTGAGATTCTGCTGGCGGACGTTTCGCTCTCTGGGCTTGCCCTCTGTACAAATCATTGTTATTGTACTTTGTGATTGTGGTTAACATGGTGGAGGAGAATGATGCGCTTGGTCTGCGTCGAGTGGACTGTTAGTCCCGGAGGCCCGCCCTCTCTACATGTCTCTCGACAAATATATGTAGGTTTATTGTTTTGGTGGGAAATTTAAGCCGTACGACGACGGGCATTACAGGTTAGTTTTTCTGGGTATTCTTGCATTTACCAGGTTTACCCCATGTTGAGGCGTTCACTCCATCAGACATCCACGATGGTCATCCATTAACATCAGATGAGTTGTTCGAGCCGGTGCTAGAGGTTTTGTGGATACTACATAGTCTCCACGTGAACAGCTGCAATACAAGCGCGGCTGAGATACTAAGGCTACGTCCGAGAAAACACCGTATTCCAGGATCTGAATGTTAGCTGCCGAGGCCGGTTTGTAGCCCTGATTCCTGATTCCTAATATGCGTTGTAGGGGCAATTGAAGATTATTGCTGGTTGTTGTTATCACAGCAACGGAGGAAGAAAAATTATTCTTATGTGTATCTTTGCTTTGCATTACTGATGTTTTATAGAAATTCACAAATGGTATTTGAATATATTTTCAGATCCGGTGTTTCGGGAATGATTAAAACCGACCCGAATAATTGATAATTAATACTGAAGCGCTCAAAGCTTGCTTAAGACTCTAAGTCAACCTGTTCAGGTTGACATTTTTATTCCAATCTTGCAAAATTTCCAGTTAGCCTGGTGTGTGAATGGGCCAGACCATCTAAAAACAATTGAGAATTATTGCTTACCAGATAAATTGCTAAGCAGATCAAAGTGGCAGTATTAATAACATTATGCTAACCGACGAAGTGCTTAGTCTCGTACATTTCAGGTTGAACAGATCATCCCAAGGCTGGTTAAAATTAATTTCCTGTAAAGCATGATTTTAAAAATGATGTTAAAAATAAAATCTCAAAACATTGTCTCGTTTTTGTGGATTTTTGTTATTCTATCAAGGGATGATTTCCTGGAACTCACAACCAGCAATGATATATCCTGAAAACGGGAACCCAGTTACTCTTATTCAAACATAAATGGGTGAATTCCCATGGCATCCGGCTATCTCCCACGTGGTATTTTTAGTGTGACAGTTTGGTGGCGGAAAATGACACTTGGACTAAATAACATGATATAGCCTACGAACACCCTCCACGTAAATTTTTGTCAAATTCTTATTATTAAATTTGTTAATTAGGGTATGTTGTGATTCCATAATGAGGCTGAGCGATCCATGTCGATGATCATGATTTTGCAGACCCGATAGGCCTACACCTCGAGGGATGACGATAAATTTTGGGTGGCCCTGAAAAGGACCGTTGCGAGAGCGACATGCGTTTTTAGCGGGATTGAGACCGTTTCCGAGAACCGTTATGATACCATGCGGTATTATCACTCAGTGATAGATGGTTTTGAATTTCGAATAATATTTGAACAAATATATATCAATTTGTGTATTTTCAATTCTGGTTTATAACTGTGCAAGTTTTAAATGCACACCCAAAGCCTGTTTTATTGAACTATTTGATTTGGCTGTTTCTGTGGTGGATACTGACGGGGAATTCTGGAAATGAATTAGAACACGGCCGATTTGTACCATACAGAATAGACAAGAATATCTCTTTATTAGGGTTGCAAGCTATATGCGTGCAAACCTCTTATTATTGGTATTATTATTTTTCTTCCGCCGGATTTTGTGGCAAAAATTTCCTCAGCCGCCGTTCGACCGATGAAGTCGAAACTTCACATAGGTATTGCGGAACGTGTGATCTAATGCATACCAAAAGAAGAAGCCGATTGGTCAAAAGCCCCGCGGCCATCTTGGATTTATCCCAAAACCTTTCAAGATCTTCTTCTCTGGAACCACTGGACCGATTGCCTTGAAACTTGGCACATATGTTCGATGAATCAGAAAATGGACGTCATTGACCAATCAAAATTGTCGGATTTTCAAATAACGGATTTGGACGGGAAAAGTGGCTACATATATGCATTGCCATATGGCGATCACGAATATTCAAAAATTTTGCTCCTAGATCACGTGGTTTGGCCGCCATCTTGAATCCTGTGAAAAACTTTGCCAATTTTGCAACGGCTTATTCTCTTGAACCCTGATAGATACGGATTTTTAGGTCACTGCGATATGTCGGGAAGGCCATGGTCTGTTGCACTGAAAGCAAATATTTTCGATTGGCTGAATGGTTTGGCGGCCATATTGGATTTAGCTCCAAACCTTCATTGATCTTCTCTTCTGAAACCGCTGCTCCGATTGTTGTGAAACTTGGTAAACATGATAAATGGACAGAGTTCTCCCTTATTATGACTCATAAAGTTCATCGGTTAAAAAAGATGGCCGCCATCGACCAATCAAAATGGTCGAATTTTCAAGTGACGGATTTTGACGGGAAAAGTTATGAAATATATGTTATATGACATGGCGATCACGAATATGTAAAAATTGTGCTCCTAGATCACGTAGTTTGGCCGCTATGTTGAATTTTGTGAAAAACTTTACCAATTTTGTAAGGGCTTATTTTCTTGAACCGTGATAGATACAGATTTCTAGGCTACTGCGATATATCGAGAAGACCATGGTCTGTTGCACTGAAAATAAATACTGTTGATTGGTTGAAAGGTTTGGCGACCCTATTGGATTTAACCCCAAATTTTCAAAAATGTTCTCATCTGAAACCCATGTGTCGATTCATGCGAAACTTGATACAGATGATTAATGAGTCGAGATCTCTCAAATTCCATATAGAAAGTTTCTTCGTGGAAAATAATGGCTGCCATTATATGTAATGATATGGCGATCACGAATATGTAAAAACAAATCTGATCAGCTTTTCTTCGCGACGCAAGGGAGCGCTATTTTGAATAACAAACTGGCTTATTTAGAAACTAATAGATGTGCTGGAATTCTGTCTTCACTCCGCGACTTAAGAGGCGCTGTTCTGAATAACAGATAGACAGGCTTAGAGAGTACAGAGAAGAGCTAGGGCTCCATCATTGGTATATTAGCCCATCCCATCAAGATCTAACCGATCTAAACAGGGAGAATTACGTGTGATGTTAAGTGTTTATTATGTGTGGTATGACTCCGTTGCCTTTTCTCACTATTCTCTCGTTTTAGTTTAATAAACATCGCACGAGAAGTCCACCACGGCCGGTGAACTCACATCACTTCTATCCCGAAGTCAGTTCGGCCTTCCCCCCTGCGATCATGGGGCGTTGATGTGACACAACATGGGCGTCGCCAGGATTTCTTGAGAGTGGGTCGTTTACTATTCTTACTAATAAGAGAGCCCATTACTCTGATGCCCAGTACAGAAAAATAACATATACGTTCGGGCGTTCGTTTAGTAAATTCGTCAGAATTGGAATGCTTTGCCTTGGTCATAATCGCTTCTCTCGAACTGAGCCCCATCATAGATTCGCTTCACTCGAATAAATCTATTGCGTTGATAATCTGGACTGGTCCACTAATCTGATAGTCTCGGCCCAAAGGCTAGGGCTAAGGCTATTCTGAGTATGTGCCTATCCACACGGCCATGCCTTTCAAGGCTACAGTACCAACGTCAGCCTCTGTATGATAATACAGATCTAATATACCGGCATACATGTACATTCCAGTTTCGAGATAATTTTATTAGGCCTGAAATATTCTTTTCCATCAGACTCAACCATCAGAATTATGAATGAATTATTATTGTTACACTGTTGAATGTTATCTTTGTCATACTCTGAATGTAAACTAAGTAGTACAATAAACTGATGGACTGATTGTTTATATAGTTGCTGAGATGACGAGCCTTGGCTTTACTGCTTGGCGCGGACCTCGGAGAAGCAAAAAATGAGCGATAAAGAACCAAGTTCTCAGTTTTCAAGTCCCCAACTTTCACTTTCAGGCTTTCCAAATGCCGTCTTTACTAAAGTGATGTTCTCTCGCTAAAGAAACATAAGATTAGAATGTGAAATCTGGGATGGAGCATCACCTGGTTTCAGCGAGGATGATGTTCGTCATGTTAATGACTTAATATCACTGACGCCGACTTCGTGGAAAAAAATTAACATTTCTAGATCAACTCTCGCTAATCGAGTGTAGAATACAATACACTCGATTAGCGAGAGTTGATCTAAAAATGTTAATTTTTTTCCACGAAGTCGGTGTCAGTGATATTAAGTCATTAACATAATTATACAATTAAATATACAATTAAATAATTATATAATTACACATCCCTTCGCTCCCGTGTTTAACGGATTCTGCAATAGGGCTAATACACAGATATTGGTACGTCATAGCAATGGCTCGAAAATTTGGTGATTTATAGGAATAAGCGTGTATCCTACTAACATTTGGGTCATAGTTTACCCTAGGGCCTCCCGTCATGTGGTTCTATTCCGACACATGTGGTGCCATATATGGACACGAGGAATGCAGTGTAATCACGTGACCAGCAAGCTTTTCGCCCGGGCATATGTTGATGAGTGGTTTGAATGTCCGAGAAACTATAATGAAGACTTCAGTTATTTCTCCGTTGTGAATGCGTCTGTTTACAGTTTAGACCTCACACAAAGTAAACAAGGCAAGATGTAGAATATGAGGGACTGCACTTTAATTGAACATTTGTAGGTGATGGTGTTGCTGTCCTTTCTGCATCATTGTGAAATAACAACAACAACAACAATAAAAACATTTGTCAGAAACTGAACATATCTCAACTACTGCTGTTGGTTCATTGCCTGCTATGTGTGCTTGCAACCCGAGGATTGCAGCTTGCTGCTATATTTTATGCTTATATTTCAAAGGGTTGATGCAAACAGAGAAACAATAAATTGACAATGTTTGGCGGCCTCGGCCTTGACAAATCTCGACTTCGGACTCCAAACTATATGCATCGTCGGATGAATGATGTAACTAGTTTATTGAACAGAAAAATCGTTTGGCTTGTATCTGGGTCTAGTTTCAATAAATTTTAGTATACATTTATTGAGATATCTACTTCTAAGTCGCTTGACTTCGGTCTCGGAGCGTCGATTCCAAAGATGAGGAGGAAAAAAAGAATAAAAATAAAAAATACGGGGCGGCCGAATATTTCGGGGCGGGCGGTGATGCTAAACAGGAAACTTTTTTAACCAGCCTAATGTTCGCGAATTACGATATTGCCCTGTACGTAGACGTTTGGCATGGAGTGACGAGCATACGAGTTTTAGACAATAGCCCCAAACTAACCGCTAATTATCTTACTGCTTGTTATAGTCTATCTGTTTCCGTGTGCATATATTTATTACCACATAATAAGGATGTATGGAAATATTGATCCTTGATTTCACATTTTATATCATCAATCCTAAATTTGTACAAACCTCCATCTTAGAATTGGCCCGGATCGTTTAGGACACAGGGCTAAGTAGCACTGTTGTGTCAGAGATATATATTTTTAAATTTTTAATTTAAATTGCTTTTTTAATTTTAAAATTTTAATTTTTTTCAATTTTAAAATTTCTATTTTTTTTTTTAGAATCACTAAATTATCATATAGCTTACTATAATACTCATACGTGGCCATATTTTAAAGCGAGAGCCCGTGTTTGCCAAGCATGGAAAATTACACTATATACACTATATATAAAGACCAATTTATCTGGTAAGCAATAATTCTCAATTATTCCTAGATGGTATGGCCCATTCACACACCAGGCTAACTGAAAATTTTGCAAGATTGGAATAAAAATGTCAACCTGAACAGTCACCAGGCTGACTTAGAGTCTTAAGCAAGCTTTGAGCGCTTCAGTATTAATTATCAATTATTCGGGTCGGTTTTAATCATTCCCGAAACACCAGATCTGAAAATATATTCAAATACCATTTGTGAATTTCTATAAAACATCAGTACACATCAGAATAGTTTTACTTCCACCGTTGCTGTGATAACAACAACCAGCAATAATCTTCAATTGCCCCGTCAATGTATATTAGGAATCAGGGCTACAAACCGGCCTCGTTTTGATAGGATCATGCGCAATGCTGATGTTTTGATTTCGCATCCTGACTTCGCGCTACGCATTGTTTTGATTTCGCATCCTGACTTCGCGCTCTGCATTGTTTTGATTTCGCATCCTGACTAAGCGCTTCGCTGTTTTGATTTCGCATCCTGACCTCGCGCTTCGCTGCTTTGATTTCGATCCTGACTTCGCGCTCCGCATTGTTTTGATTTCGCATTCTGACTTCACGCTTCGCTGTTTTGATTTCGCATCCTGACTTCGCGCTCCGCATTGTTTTGATTTCGCATCCTGACTTCGCATCCTGCCTTCGCGCTTCGCATCCTGACTTCGCGCTTCGCTGTTTTGATTTCGCATCCTGACTTCGCGCTACGCATTGTTTTGATTTCGCATCCTGACTTCGCGCTCTGCATTGTTTTGATTTCGCATCCTGACTAAGCGTTTCGCTGTTTTGATTTCGCATCCTGACTTCGCGCTTCGCTGCTTTGATTTCGCATCCTGACCTCGCGCTTCGCTGTTTTGATTTCGCATCCTGACTTCGCGCTTCGCTGCTTTGATTTCGCATCCTGACCTCGCGCTTCGCTGTTCTGATTTCGCATCCTGACTTCGCGCTCCGCATTGTTTTGATTTCGCATCCTGAATTCGCGCTTCGCTGTTTTGATTTCGCATCCTGACTTCGCGCTTCGCTGTTTTGATTTCGCATCCTGACCTCGCGCTTCGCTGCTTTGATTTCGATCCTGACTTCGCGCTCCGCATTGTTTTGATTTCGCATTCTGACTTCACGCTTCGCTGTTTTGATTTCGCATCCTGACTTCGCGCTCCGCATTGTTTTGATTTCGCATCCTGACTTCGCATCCTGCCTTCGCGCTTCGCATCCTGACTTCGCGCTTCGCTGTTTTGATTTCGCATCCTGACCTCACGCTTCGCTGCTTTGATTTGGCATCCTGACTTCGCGCTCCGCATTGTTTTGATTTCGCATCCTGACTTCGCGCTTCGATGTTTTGATTTCGCATCCTGACTTCGCGCTTCGCTGTTTTGATTTCGCATCCTGACCTCGCGCTTCGCTGTTTTGATTTCGCATCCTGACTTCGCGCTCCGCATTGTTTTGATTTCGCATCCTGACTTCGCATCCTGCCTTCGCGCTTCGCATCCTGACCTCGCGCTCCGCTTCCAGTCTTTGCATTGTATTGTTTTGATTTCGCTTCCTGACTTCGCGCTTCGCATCCTGGCCTCACGACTTCGCATCCTGCCTTCGCGACTTCGCATCCTGACTTCGCGCTTCGCATCCTGACTTCGCATCCTGACTTCGCGCTTCGCATCGTGGCTTCGCACTTCGCATCCTGCCTTCGCATCCTGACTTCGCCCTTCGCATCCTGCCTTCGTTCTTCGCATCCTGGCTTCGCCACTTCGCATCCTGCCTTCGCGACTTCGCATCCTGCCTTCGTGTGTCGGTCCAGATTCATAACACAATACAGCGATGTCCCTTCTCGGCCATCATAGATCATGGAGAGAAACTTGAGTGAGTAAAGCCAAGTGGTTGGTAGCGATGGAAAAGTGACCGGTTGGTAGATTGATTATTGCATTGAAGGATTTTCTAGAAATTTGAGCACATTTCTGCAAAGTGAGATGCATTTGCTGTAATTTCAAGGATTACATAAAGAGGAAAAAAGAGAAGACACGGCTAGCATTAGCTTTGGAAGACCAATTCAAACGTCAGTTGTCAGTTTGGCAGTGATCGTATAGTGGTTAGTACTTCTCGTTGTGGCCGAGACAACCCAGGTTCGAATCCTGGTCAGTTGACAATTGTACAGTTTCACTTTCCCTTCTTTCTCTACTCTCAATAACTTTGAACAATCATTCTGCAGCTTCAAATTGCAAAGGAAATGTGAACATTTTTTTTATCCAGAAATGACAGGGAAGGTTATGTACATTTGGCATCTGTACATACAAACCTCTAGGCAAAAATATCTCCATCAGCTGGTGTTTTTGACAAGTACATTTAGCAATCAACCTGTAGAAATATAAAACGAACCGCGTACGGTTGCTCACATGCGAAATATTGACTTTCGGGGAAATACCATGTTCACACTGAACAGAAGACAAAGACTGAGTAAAGTTACCTGGCCATGGAGAGAAACTTGGTTGAGTGGACACAAGTGGTTGGTCATGATACAAAACCCGGCGAAATACCAAGCTATTGACACCGAACAGAAGACAAAGACTGCATGGGTAAAGTTATCTGATCATCGGGGGGAACTTGGGTGAGTGACGCCAAGTGTTTGATCACGATACAAAAGTAACCGGTTGTCTGATTGATTATTAAATCGAAAGAATTTTCTAGAGGTTTGGGCATATTTCTGCCAAGTGAGATGCATTTTGTGTAATTTTCGCGGACTACATCATGAGAAAGAAGGAAGTGGCGGCTAGGAATAGCTTTATTAAGGACTGAAACGTATTTTAGAGATTGACCGAACACAACTTCTAAGATGATGTGTCCTTTTTTTGAATTAGTTTCATTCACGATCTAATACAATGGTGGGATTTGTTCAAATGCTCAATGTTGAGTATGCTCGTATTAAAATGGATATTGCATCTTTTCTTTGCACTTTTCATTTTGACGATACGGGAGGCTTTTAACGACTTAATTTAGAATTCTACATGACGTTGGTGTGACGTAATTTGGTAGTCAGAGCACCAAATTACGTCAAGGTGGTCAAGAAATTGGCGATCCCATGCAGATGCTCAGAAATAATAGTAAGAAATGACTCAAATAATACTTTCCTCTCTTTAGTGGCAAGAAATATTTGGCACGCTTATTTTCAAGTACAAACCTTCACAACGAAAACGTATTTTAATTGAGTGTGCATTCCTTTATATCGGTGTTTTTGGTGGGGATTTCCATAACTCACTCTATTTGTCTCAGCTGGACTTACTCCTGTACGTTGTTGCTTCTTTCTTATTCCAAGTTTAATAATAAACATTTCAACTATCCTACTATCCTCTGGGAAAAAGGTCTGGGTCCTTTGTCTTCCCCGAAATCAATCCTTGTCTTACCGATGACATCGAACAGGTTGAAGTATGCTGAGGCAAAGCGAGATATTTCGGGATATATTATGAGGCGCCGTTTGTGACAATATTGTCAACGACAAATATATAGAGTTAAAACCAAAATATAAAGTCGCCGTTTGTGAAAATATTGTCAAACACAAATATATAGTTAAAACCTTTGTAAATATATATAAAACGAAATAAATAGGGCCTATATATAAAGTTTTTTTTTTTTATTTTTATAAATATTTTTTTAACATAAATAACGATAGGAAGTTAAGACGTTAAATTTAACGTAAATATAAAGTACACGAACAAACTTAAATAAAGTGTACATGTAAACCGGATATGCCCAAAGGAAGCTGCGCAATCGATGTGCGCGCGAGTAATACTGGTTAATCAAAACTGCAACTGAGTTCGGAAGCGAAACTATGACAGCGGTGAAAACCACTCGCATGTCACAGATGTGGCGAATCAAACAATAAGATCACGTACCTGAACATATTTCAGCTCACTGCCATAATGATTTAGTAAAGGCCTATTCCAATTTTCAACAATTACTGTTATCATTTACAATCGTACTTCAGAGTTATCACATCAATTAGATATAAATACATCTACTTATAAATCACCATAAGATATCCTAGCCTGCAGCCAATATCACGGCCTGTCCCTTAGATGTTCAATCTACGATTCCGCCGGCCAAGTCGCTGGTTGCTATTTGCCGCATAAAAACATCAACAGAAGTTGAAATAAAACATGCGCAATAACGATGCATTAATTATGCGCAACACAAATATTAGGCAATTTGAAATCATACTGAATATGAGCATATTTCATTGATCAGAATATGATCATTCATAGCCTAGTTATAGGATTTGGAATTATATTGTCGTTTTGTATATTTTATCGTTTTTCGATAATTTCTGAATTTCCAAACAAGACAAAAATTTGCAGGGAACTTGGTATAAGTACAGCGAATGTGGAAACTAATGGGTCATGAGGAACCGGTTGCACTATGCTGGTATCATCAAACGTACCGATCTCAAATTATGAAAGAACCATGGCGTATACTGTGGGAACCACCAGTGGAATAAAATAAACTGTTGATATTCGTAAGCGCTAGGTACTGGGTTCAATCCCTGGCCGGGTCATACCAAAGACTTGAAAAATGGAACTTGTTGCTTCCTCGCTTACGCTCAGTATTAAGAGGATAGAACAAGGACGGTGTCAGTATAATGTGACTGAGTGGGGTGTCATGTTTGCCTACGGAATGATATTTCGGTGGGACAGCAGTATAAAATGGCAGCATTAGATCTGCTCGGTTACAAGTAGTTAACCACACCCCTCCCACTCACCTCCCTTCCCTTCCCCGTCGTGATATAGCTGAAAAAATGTTGAAAGCGACGTTAAACCCTATTCACTCACTCGTCAGCGTATATAATAGGGTTAATACCGATGCCCGTCAAGAACCCCACGCGTATTGAAGGCTTCGACTGATTCCTTAGTTACTAGTAACAGCTTCGAGGCAGCGCAAAAGTGAAAAAAGGCCAATCTAGTATTCTTCATGAGCCATTAGTTTCCACATTCGCTGTACTTATACCAAGTACAAATTTTCGTCTTGTTTGGAAATGCGGAAATTATCGAAAAACGATAAAATATACAAAAACGACAATATAATTACAAATCCTATAACTAAGCTATGAATGGTCATATTCTGATCAATGAAATATGCTCATATTCAGTATGATTTCAAATTGCCTAATATTTGTGCTGCGCATAATTAATACATCGTTATTGCGCATGTTTTATTTCAACTTCTGTTGATGTTTTTATGCGGCAAATAGCAACCAGCGACTTGGCCAGCGGAATCGTGGATTGAACATCAAAGGGACAGGCTATGATATTGGCTGCAGGCTAGGATATCTTATGTTGATTTATAAGTAGATGTACTTATATCTAATTGATGTGATAACTCTGAAGTACGATTGTAAATGACAACAGTAATTGTTGAAAATTGGAATAGGCCTCTACTAAATTATAATGGCAGTGAGCTGAAATATGTTCAGGTACGTGATCTTATTGTTTGATTCGCCACATCTGTGACATGCGAGTGGCTTTCACCGCTGTCATAGTTTCGCTTCAGAACCCAGTTGCAGTTTTGATTAACCAGTATCACTCGCGCGCACATCGATTGCGCAGCTTCCTTTGGGCATATCCGGTTTACATGTACACTTTATTTAAGTTTGTTCGTGTACTTTATATTTACGTTATATTTAACGTCTTAACTTCCTATCGTTATTTATGTTAAAAAAATATTTATAAAAATAAAAAAAAAATAACTTTATATATAGGCCCTATTTATTTCGTTTTATATATATTTACAAAGGTTTTAACTATATATTTGTGTTTGACAATATTTTCACAAACGGCGACTTTATATTTTGGTTTTAACTCTATATATTTGTCGTTGACAATATTGTCACAAACGGCGCCTCATAGGATATGGCTCGTATATGTTTAATAGATGAATCGGCTTTGTATATTACTCCATTAACGTGCATTGAGATATTGGTCAGTTTGGAATGACGGAAGTTGAAGGCGTTGGCTTTATATACTCTAAGTTTGCTGCGTTTGATGTGACAAATCCAATTATTAATCTGGAGGGAGTTCTGGACTGAGACATATTATTCCAATTGTACATAACCTGTCCAGTATGTATAGTAGATATCCGCATTTCCTTCTGTGTGATATTTCGCTGGAGTTCGTCCTAAAACTTGAATATGACGCAATATAATACCAGGATTCACTCGAGTTTTCAACACTGTGAAGTAAATATCCTCTATAACAAGTTTATAAGTTGCATTTCGTCGCCTGATACGACGATAATATATGGTAGAGCTCAATGTACCGTAATTTCACGATGAGGTAAATCCGTTGAGTAGCTAACGATCTTGGTCGAGTACATAGCTTCCACTTCACATGCTGTGCTCTTTTAAGCAGATTTATTGTTAAACAAGTATCATATAGTCAAAATTTGGAACGAAAACACGACCGTTCTCCCTAAATGGATTTAAGCTATCTGTAGCGGTCGTGTAGGCAATATGATTCTCGTCAAATATGTTGAAATGTATATTTCTCCCGATTTTAGTGTACTATAGATTTCGACGGATCAGCAATCAGAGGTTCAGAAGTTATCTCCCTCATCGTCACCAGTCAATCAATTCCGAGGACACGTTCTCCAATCTCAAAGGAATAGCCTGTGGGATCTCTCAAGGCTCAATATTAGGCCCCATGTTATTTTTAATTTATATTTAAGAAATAATTCCTTGTTTTCTGTGGTAAAACGCCTAGAATAGATAGGGCTACAATAGGATGAGTCTAAGTTTGATCACGAAGGCCGTAGGCCTGAGTGATTAAACGTGAAGACTCATCCTATTGTAGCCCGATCTATTATAGGTGTTTTACCATAGAGTTAGAGCCCACTATTATTTAAAACTGGATTAACACCCCTATCCCCGACAAAAATTGCTTTGGCCCGCCAATTAATCGAAGCAAGCAACTGGACACGCGAAGAAAATTATGACCTCATATAATCCACACCGATTGGTTGTTAGATAGGATCTATTGGAATTAGATCCCATCTGGACTTCCTACTTTACATGTAATAATGTTATTTGGTAAAACACATGGTAGAAAAATGATTTGAATATGGCCATAATGCTACTGAAAATAGCGATGTCTGCATCTTACACTGAATAGAGGTGAGAATGCTTCTAGTTATCCAGGGCTTGATAATCCGTTTCGATGATGGTACAAACGTATTCAGAGTGAGAAACAGTGGTCGTAAGCGTTATTAAATTCAGTAAGAAAAATTTCAACGGCTGTATTAGCGTCGTTGTCTTTCTGAATAACAACATCCCAGTTTAAATGCTTCGTTCTTTGTTTAAATTCGTCCTTTCTTTCGGACAAAAGATTGTCTTCGTAAAAATTTAGGGATATATTATCTATTAACGTTGCTGAATGGGCTCTAACTCTAGTTCGGCTTAGTTATTTGTGGGAAAAAAGTAATTCGTTTTCAGAATTTCCCCAAAAAATCCTTCGAAAAGGCTGTGGATATCAGATTTTAAACAGGTTAACGTCGCTCATCAGGACGCATTTTCGTTTTTCGATATCAGCCGTTTTGAGAACATAAATGAGTATTGAAAATGTTATGGTTTTTCCCAGGGGTCCATAACAAATACCGATAATATATTTAGTATTGTTAATATCCATTTCAACGAAAAGGGTTTCAAATTCATCATAATCATCTAGGAATGACAAATCATCACGCAATTTGTAGGATTGGATCGTGTCATAACGTACAGAAAAAGACCCCCCACCTCTTTTTTTTTCGCTCCTAGATCATAAGAAGGGCCTGTATCCAGGTATGTCAAACAATGTTTCAAGTGAGGGATTTATCCAACTCTCGGAAGATTCGAGAACACTAAAACTGTGTTTCAAGTTATAAATAAAACCAGATATTTCAGGAAGAGTTTTTTCAGACTCCTGGCAAGAGATAAGGATTCATTATTGTCGGGATTTTTTTAAGCAGTGGTTATCTAGAAAAGTGGTCTCTGTAAAATAATTTGATTGGTGGATATCAATATTTTTGCAGTACAAAATTTCATATTGATTATCATCAGTCGGGGGCTTTCTGGAGTCGGTATCGTTAAGATGAATAAGCCACATCGTAATCCCAGAGGTACCGCTTCACTGTAGCAACGCATCGATTGATATTCTCCTAACAGTTTACTTGCGCTAAAATTGGCATTTACACAAGACGTCGGTGTCACTGGCTCTCGTGAAAAAACGCATGTGCTTGAACTTGACCTTCAATCTCGTTCCTGGCGTACTTATGCTTGTTGTTGAAAAATCTAAATCCACTATGTTATATTCATTATGGTCTATTTGTTCCGGTTTAGGAATTATATCGTCGTTGAAAAATGGGAGGGAGGTTATAAGATCCGGGAATCAAACAGACTCAAACATTACCAGTAGTAGTATAAGGTGATTACAGACCACATTTTGACGAGTGCGCAGGTGTTTCTGCGCAGATTTGTGGCGGAAGTGTGGCGGGGTTTCCCAGTGGGGGATTCTCCAGTGGGGGTTTCCCAATGACGATCACGTGATCAAGGCATGTCTAGACTTGTTCTGGGTTGTACAGTTCTGCCATACGGAGGATGGGTACTAGTATTTCGCTGACGTCCTAGTAATAAACATAATCTATAGGTGTTGTGGCGGCTGATGTGGGTGGTGGAGGTGGTGGGACCAAAATGGCGGCTTGTGGGTGGTGGAGGTGGTGGAACCAAAATGGCGGCTTGTGGGTGGTGGAGGTGGTGGGACCAAAATGGCGGCTTGTGGGTGGTGGGACCAAAATGGCGGCTTGTGGGTGGTGGTGGTGGTGGGACCAAAATGGCGGCTTGTGGGTGGTGGTGGTGGTGGGACCAAAATGGCGGCTTGTGGGTGGTGGTGGTGGTGGTGGAACCAAAATGGCGGCTTGTGGGTGGTGGTGGTGGTGGGACCAAAATGGCGGCTTGTGGGTGGTGGTGGTGGTGGAACCAAAATGGCGGCTTGTGGTGGTGATGGTGGTGGGACCAAAATGGCGGCTTGTGGGTGGTGGTGGTGGTGGTGGTGGTGGGACCAAAATGGCGGCTTGTGGGTGGTGGAGGTGGTGGGACCAAAATGGCGGCTTGTGGGTGGTGGTGGAGGTGGTGGGACCAAAATGGCGGCTTGTGGGTGGTGGTGGTGGTGGGACCAAAATGGCGGCTTGTGGGTGGTGGAGGTGGTGGGACCAAAATGGCGGCTTGTGGGTGGTGGTGGTGGTGGGACCAAAATGGCGGCCTTGTGGGTGGTGGAGGTGGTGGGACCAAAATGGCGGCCTTGTGGGTGGTGGAGGTGGTGGGACCAAAATGGTGGATTGTAGAAAAACGTATAAAAGGAGGCGATTTTTAAGGGGTGGGTGTATTCATTGCACTACCTGCCTGACTCACCTGACCAGCCTGCCTACCTGCCTGCCTGCCTGCCTGCCTGTCCAGCCTGACTGCCTGCCTGCCTGCCTGCCTGCCTGCCTCACCTCTAGCCAGCCTGCTTGCCTGCTTGTTTGAGCTGTGGAGAACCTTTTACTTTTTTTCATTTTACCAGTGCAAATTCACCAGCCTATTACACCGTTTTTCACCAGCCTGAGCCCAGTCATCCCAGTAAGTGAAGCTTCAAAAGTACCGTGTTCGCCTCATTGATGAGATGCAGCTGACCAGTATCACTCAGTAACACCAATCAACACCGTACACGTATGTAATATAACTTATTTTTTAATAATATCTATGCTAGGAAATTACCTCCCCCTCCCCCCTTCTCGAAATTTTTCAGCTTAGGTCTTCAGGAGAACAGTGAAAAAAGACATCACAGTTATTTCCCTATATTATGGAAACTTGTAGCGGCCAAGTTTAGTATCTATAGGTAGGCATTTATATATTGGCAGAATTTTCTCGTGTAACTCAACCATCCTTCACATGGATCAGCTGTTTTTATGTCAACAAAACAGCTCTATTTTTAGTTTCATTCGCGCGATTGAATGGACGTCCACTGCGGGTTTTGGACCATTTATCAATGCAAATTTCACGTATTTTCTCAAGCAGCTCATGACATATAAAGCTCCAATAATTCTCCACATATGCAGTCAGTCCTCCAGGATATTTTTCCAGCAACTTGACAAGGAGCACGGAATGGGACACCGTACATTTGTTCTACGTTACACATTCCCGCTACATCATGAAATATCCGTACACCATCACTATATATGCCTACGATCTTACTATTTATAGAGTTTGTCGCTCAAAATCACTCATTGACTTTAACAACAAGAATTACACCATGCCTCGCGCATGGCTCAGCTGAGATTACAGCATAGTACTGCCAGCACCAACAACGAACTGGCAGACGACATGATCCAACAATTGACTAAACAGACAAGATCTCTCCTACCCGTACGTTTCAGTTTATCTCAAAGTGTTCACAATACATTCTAGAATAATATGATGCACGAATTTAAGAGTTTTGTGTGACAAAATGGCGCATAGGATGGCAATTGGTACAATTCCCCGGATAATCGCACATTTCCAATCATAGCGCCATCTGAACCTTATTACGCAAGGGAGACAACTCGGTCTAGGCCAATCCTCTCATTCGCGCATTTCCATAAATTTTGCCTTAAGTAGGGGTGGTCATTTTTTGTGGGTTTTACTATGGGCTGTGAGATTGTAGAATACGCTGGGGAAAAGCTATGAAATTTGTTTTTAAGTACCGGGTAGGTCTGTATATAACCCCATAGGTCTACTGGCTCAGTGCATAGGTGCATATTGGGTGGACATGTTGAGGTCTAGGTGAGCCCTTAGTGAACCGATGATGTCGGTTGAGGTCTTATTTTGAAGCTCTCGTGGAGTAGCATCCCACTGGACTAATGGTCCGTCCGTGTTCAATGGTCTGCGCATGCGCAGTCTGGCCGTAGTAGAGAAAGCAGGCATTTTGGGTGTTATGTGGGTGTATGTTTGGGATAGAGAGGGACCGCTATGGGTTCGAATGGGGCGTGGAAGGTGTCATGTTGTAGCTCTCGAGGAAATAAATAAATAAATAAATAAATAAAAAATTAAAAAAATAAAAAAATCGGCGAGTAGTAGACAAAGGGAAAATTAGGAAGTACTGACCATGCCCCAGAATACTTCAAGGTGATATGCATAGGCCTATGTAAGATGTAATCTACTTCACATTTTAGTAGTATAAAAAGCGCAAGTCCTATTGACCTTACCCCTCCAAAGAAATAAGAAGTCGTGACCGATTCATTGTCAAAATCGGCTCTATTTTACAGGAGTATATACGATCAGGATGAGGCGACGTGACCGATCGAGATCTCCCTTGGCGCGTGAGAATGTGAGAGGCGAACACAACTTTCCTGAGGATCCAGCTGTGCCTCCCGCTGACGCCTTGCCCGAAGACCACCCTGTGAGTGACATCTATCGGCGCCATTGGAGCACCATCCGACGATGTTTACACCGTCATCGCCCTATTCAAGATTTGTATAATTTCCGGCTACAGGACCTCGCGTATCTTCCTAACTATGCCGAGAACATTTTCAGAGACCAAGTTACAGCATTCAAAGTGAATATGACATTCGGCTATATTCTACGGCACAAAGATACGGATCAGGTACGGTATTTTTATCCGAGCAATAACACCTATGTGTTTGACAAGCCATTCACCATCATCAATCGTGCGTCACTGGAGCCCCTCATCGACCAACTCACTACGTTGGACCCATTAGAATGGGCCCGGTTGCAACGCCCCAATACCAAGTGGACTGTGGAAATGGTCACCAACGTGACATTTTTCGTGACCAAAATGAGAGATCATCCTATCGGTGCCCCTGTACTACTACCCCCTTGGCTGCTCAATCGAAAAGGACTGTATGCATTAACCGGAGGCGCACATGGCCCCTACAAAGACCAGAAATGTCTGTTCCGGTGTTTGGCCATTCATTTGAACGAATGTCATCCCCAGGCTTGTGATAGCAGGGCCAATATCTATTGGAGACATTATTTAGAGGAACAAGACCTAGATCCGCGGCAGTTCCGGGGAGTCTCATTCAAGAATTTGGATGTCGTGGAGTCCCTGTTCAACGTCAATATCTTTGTGTACCGTTTACTACGGGAAGAGAAGGAGGATGAGGAGGAGGATCATGACACATTTGTGGCTGAATTGGTGCATCGGTCTTCAGAACGGTATGCTTCCACCATGAAAGTCAACATCTTCGACGACGGCGGGGTGAATCATTTTTCCCTGATCTACGATATGAGTCTGTACGCCATGCCATCGGGTGTTTAAACAGTCTCAGCACTTACATCGACACGAGAAGATTTGTGACCACACTGTCAAACGGAAATTTCCTGGTGGTGTGTACCATAACACGCCCACCATCTTCGAGGAACTGGCCGATGAAGGTCTCATCATACCGGAAGAGCATCGTTATTTCCCCTACCGGGCATGTTACGATTTCGAGGCGATGTTGGAACCGATGGATGCGGCCTCGGCGAAAACACAGTGGACACAGCGCCATATTCCCCTGAGTGTGAGTATTTCCAGCAACGTACCTGGCTATGACGCTGCACCTGTCTGTTTCGTGTCCGCCGGCGACGCCCATGACTTGATTACCCGCATGATGGAGTACTTAGAGGAAGTGAGTGCGGCCAGTACAGAACTATTGGTGTCCAAGTTCCAGGACGTACTGGACCAACTCGACGACAGGATTCCTACACTGGGTGTATCGTTCAGTGACGATGAAGAGTCCGAGTCAGAGTCCGAGAAGCCGGAGCCCATGCAACCGCAGGATGTCCCTTTACCTAAACCGTATGCAGAGAAATTGAAAATCCGCTTCCTGCAATACTAAGGCCAGTTACCGGTGCTCGGATTCAACTCGGGGCGATACGATCTCAACATGGTGAAGGAATTTCTCTACCCTTACTTGGCCCAGTCCGATACCATCAAATCCGTCATCAAAAAGATCAACAACCACATGGCCCTCACCACCACATCACTCCATTTCCTGGATGTACGGAACTACTTAGCACCTAATTATAGCTACGATCAGTGGGTGAAGGCCTATGACTGTGCACAAACCAAAGGGAGGTTCCCTTACACCTATATATCGACGCTCGACCGCTTGGAGGAAACACAGTTGCCACCTCGGGACGCGTTCTATGACGATCTCAAGCAAGTGGAATGTCCGGAAGACACGTACCGGGAACTACAGCAGGTATGGAATGACCAACACATGCACACCTTGCGAGATTTCCTGGTGTGGTATAACAACTTAGATGTGGTCCCTTTCCTCGAAGCGGCCGAGAAAATGGTTCAACTCTTTCGTCGCGAGATGCACGTCGACATCTTCAAGGAGTGTTTGAGTTTACCGGGTCTCGCGCTTCGCCATCTCTTCCAAGAGTGTCCTACCTACTTCTCACTGATACAACAAAAAGATGAGAACATGTACGATTGTTTAAAACAGAACATCGTCGGCGGACCTAGCCTTATTTTTCACCGCTACCATGAGAAGGATGTCACTACTCTTCCCGGTGGGAAACCCTGTGCCAAAATCATTGGATTTGACGCCAATGCGCTGTACCTGTGGTCTCTCGCCCAACCCATGCCCAGCGGGCATTATACGCGCTGGTGGGCAGACGGTCAACATTTCACACCCCAACGTACGCCGTACAAACATCTCGCCGACCAGTGGTTGGATTGGGAAGCCGATCGACGGGGAATTTATATACGCCATCAGACCAACGCCACAGAGAAGCGCATAGGAGATCGTCGACTCCTCGTCGATGGGTTTGCCCTTGTACAAGGAACACCGACCGTATTTCAATTTTATGGGTGTTACTGGCACGGCCACCAATGTCCTTTCAGCGCTGGACGCTTCAACGAACGACGTGGGAAATCAGCAGAAGAATTACGAGCAGAAGTGGTGGAGAATGGAGATTACGTCAAAGAGTTGGGGTACCATCTTATTGAACTGTGGGAGTGTGAATTTCACACCATGTGCCAGGCTCTCCCACACTTACGCGACTTCCTTAAAGCGCGCGAGTACCCGTTGAGTGGCCGACCACTCTTGACCCTGCCACAGCTTTTCGACGCCGTTCGTTCCGGGACCCTGTATGGATTTGTCGAATGTGATCTGCATGTTTCCGACCATCTCAAGCCACTCTTCGCCCAGTGCCCACCTATCTTCAAGAACACGCTGGTGGGTCGGGCTGACATTGGAGAGACCATGGGCGCCTATGCTGAGGAACATGACGTATTGAAACAACCTCGTCGAATGTTGATTGGGAGTATGTGGGCAGGGAAAATCTTGCTGGGTACCCCTCTGCTACAGTGGTACATGAGCCATGGTCTCGAAGTGACGCGCGTGTACCAAGTCCTTCAGTATATACCCAACGCCTGTTTCGCGCGGAATGCCGACATCGTCACGTCTGCCCGTCGTCAAGGCGATCAAGATCCTAGTCAGGCCATTATCGGTGAATCTTGGAAATTGACAGGCAATGGTTACTACGGAAAAACGGTCACCAACCAAGACAAGCACGTCAACGTCAATATCTGTACAACCAAACAAGCCCGCAAAAAGATCAACTCGCCTCTGTTTCGGTCCGTCGACGTCATCGATGATGATACCTATGAAATCTCTTTAGCCAAAAAGGTCATTCGTTACAACCTGCCCCTCCAAATTGGATGTATGGTATACCAGGTGGCCAAACTGAGGATGTTCCAGTTCCTCTATGATTTCATGGGTGTGTATTTTAATCCATCCGATTGGCAACTCATGGAAATGGATACGGACTCTGCCTACATGGCCGTCTCTAATGCGGATTGGGAGTCTGGTGAAACCTGAGTTACGCGCACAGTATGAGGTGGAACGGGACCAGTGGCTACCTCGACGTGACCATTACCAGTACGACAAGCGGACGCCGGGCCTGTTTAAGCTGGAGTGGAGTGGCGATGCCATGATCGCCCTGTCGTCCAAGACCTACTTCTGTTACGGTGGAGATGGAAACAATAAGTTCAGTTGCAAAGGAGTCAGTCGACGCGATCCCAACATCGACAAAGCCTTGTACCTGGACGTGCTCCAAAGCCAGACCAGTGCGAGTGGCACTAACCGAGGATTCCGGGTCGTCGACCACCAGATGCGAACCTATACATCCAGAAACGAGATGCCTTCACATTTTTCTACCCGAAACGGAAAGTTCTTCCCGATGGCATCAGTACCACTTACCTGGACTTGTGAACATATATTATACCT
Source organism: Hanleya hanleyi (assembly GCA_036873755.1). Classification (NCBI taxonomy): domain Eukaryota; kingdom Metazoa; phylum Mollusca; class Polyplacophora; order Lepidopleurida; family Hanleyidae; genus Hanleya; species Hanleya hanleyi. The sequence continues at coordinate 108,479 of JAVTVY010028364.1, forward strand.
GGACTTTTCTAATGGACATACATATTTGGACTCTAAATTACTCTCTATATATACATTACACCATGAACTTGTTTGTCATTCTATTGAATAAGTACTCGATATACGTCAGTGCGATGACTCGGTCTAACTGTTATATACTCCACTGTGATTTCTTTCTCTCTATACATACGTTCACCTCAATTCTTGTTTGCAACGTTCTTATATACTTGTACATACATTCTTAAAATGTTCACCTTAATAAATATTCGAACTTCACTTGGGTTTTCGTGCAGTTTTTAATTGAACACCACCACCACCGAAACATTCGTACTAACCATGTTCCGAGCAGGTTATATCATGGTCTTAACACCTATGTTGGGTTGCTGGGTATTGATGGGTCACATCCCGAGCACTGAAAGAGACGTCCTTAGACGTTCGGATGTTCAACCTCCGGGACCTTTCCACTGGCCCGGCCCGCCCTGGCCGCAGCGCGCGCGCGCGGGGGTTCTCCGGAAGTGCGCGTCATCACCGGCAGTGCGCGCGCGCGGATCAAAAGGTCAAAGGTCATCTCCAGGTTAAACGGTCTCCCTTTCGGCAAGGTTCGGAGAATACATAGAACTTATAGTCATAATCTATACGTGTTGGACGAGCCTTCACTCACCGTATACACGTACCTCAATGAAATGCCCGCTCCAAACCTAGACCAAAACACGTACTTGGTCTGTGGGCTGATTTCATTGGCTCTCTATTTTTACTATAGTGCGCTTGCATTCTAACCTTGGTGGGTTATATTTTGGCCCCATCCTACACCACTGATTTCAGTTTGACTGAATCTCCAGATGCATTATGAATAAAACACACAAGACAGGGTTTTTTTGGTGAGATCTCATTTTTTATTCAGTGAACAACAACAACGTGAGAACAACCACGTGAAAACTGAAGCCCAGAACAAGGAGCTTGTAAACTGAAGCCCAGAACAGGGGGCTTGTACATTGGAAGAACTGAAGCCCAGAACAGGGGGCTTGTAAACTTAAGCCCAGAACAGGGGGCGTGTGTACATTGAAAGAAATCAAGCACAGAACGGGACTTGTACATTGAAATGATGGGCAGCCCAGTCATAGACGAGTACATCGCGGTCCTCGGCCTTGGGGTACTCGTCAAACATGTGGACGATGGTAGATAAGGGTCTTCCCCGGCATCAATGGTACAGGTAAAACAAGCAATATTGTCCGCACACCATACTGTCCAGGCTTTGCAACGTTTTAGTATTCCAACACCACGTCTCTGTGCCTTGATCCATGAAGTCTGTTAAATCGGGATGGAGGGGTGGTAGGCCGTACGGATCAAAGTATTCGCCCTCCTGTTCTGTCAAGTACACGGCCACCCAGTGTTCACCGGGCCGATCCATCGGGTCCGTGTTGAGAACGTAAGCAGCAGGATACATACGGTCTAATGGAAACACATCTCGGGCGAACACCCCTTGAAAGACCCTACGTGTCCCTGGGTCATTCCCCGGCACGGTGGTTATCTGGTCTGTATCCATGTTAGGTGGAGAAGTCACACAGCACGTTGCGCGCCTTGTCCACTTGAATGATGTTGTCAAACTCGGCGTAGCGGATCACATTGACAGTGGTCGCCAGGGCTCGTGCAAAGTGGATTTCCAACCGTAAATTGCCTTGCTTGGCCAGGGCCAGCTGATGGTCGTTCTCTAAGGTGGGGGTAAGATCGAAACAGAACAACGTGTATCCGTTCGCGTAGTGCTCCCGACTGATGAAATTCCCTTCGTCCTAGTTGATTTGACCGGTGGCTGTAAACAGGCTCTGATAGGCTCGAATGAAATTCCTCCGCCCAAAGTTCGGTGTTAAGGCCGTGGCTGGCACCTGTTGTCCATCCGCATGCAGGGCCACAAAATTGATGCCGAAATGTTGAAAGTCAAACGGATTCTCTGGGTAGGCTCCGCTGAAACTGGTATTTTCCACACAGGCCAGGATCAATCGCTTGGGTAGTTCCCCCAGGAACAGGTTTTCTTTGTTGGCGCCCATATTTCCAGCAGGTACAGAGAACACTTTGGTTTGCACACGTCGGATAGGGTACTGGGCTGGTTTTGTTTCCAAGGCTTTCATGTGTCCCAATTGAACGGCTGGATTCGGTTTCACTTTTCGGACATACAGCACTGCCTCTTGGATGACAATCTTATAGTCCGCTGCATGCCCGTCTACGTTAGTGGCCATCATGGCGAAGGTCGGAGGCGCCCGTATCAGTCGGATTTTGATGGGGATCTTGTTCAAGAGGTACCGGTCTTGCATGAACATGTCTGAGTGCAGCCGACCCATCATATCCACCGAGGCACCGTTCGCAGTGAAAGCCTTCCGTTTGTTATATCCTCCATTGTCCACCGTGTCCATGTGCTCGGGTGTGTCCTGGTAGAATAAAGCGGCTGTCAGCTGAGACTTTTTAGCCTCTCGGCCATACGACAACAGGGTCTCGATGTAGGCTCGGTACGGGTACGTGTTGGTGGAGTCACTGATGAGTTTGTCGCTGAGAAAAATATCCACCTGTTGAAACATCGAGTGCAGCCAGAGATTCGTCGGGCCCACTGTTGCAGCTTGGATGATTCTGGTGCCATCCCCATTGACCACCTTGGCTTTCACATACAAGTATGTATGGGCTAAATCCACATAGGCCGTATCCGCATTACTGATGGTGAACTCGATGGGCCCGGTTTCGTTGATGCTGGAGAGCGGGAGATGCTCCACCCATAATCCTTGTTCGGCACTGGTCTGTGTGGGCGGGCACGGTCCACAAATCACCCACTGTTAGTGGAGGGCAGACTTTGGCGTGGATCAAGGACATGTTTTAAGAAAAGATATCCTTTGTCTTCTTCGATGTGCGTCGTCGCTGGGTCGGTCGTCGACTGGTGCGTGGTCTCGGTGGGGCAGCTCTTTTATTCCCTACGGTGCGCTGTGCTTTGGCCACCAAGACGCCTCCCGCTTCTTTGGCCCGCCGTTTCAAGGATTCTTTGGGTGCCGTACCCCTCAAGACATCACCGGCCACTTGCAGTCCACTGCGTACCGCTTGTTTGCCGATTGCTTTCACCCCACGCGTCACCAAGGGCAGGAACGTTTTGACGATGCTGCCGAGTATGTTCCCTAGTCCATGTCTTCGTTGCATGCGTGCACCGCTAAAGACCGGAAAGCCACCCCCGGCCTGTTGGGCATAATAGTCCATATAGCTGCGTGCATTGCACTCGTAAGGTACTTTCATTATGCAAAGTGGGGAGCACGTGCTTGTCGAAAATGAAGTGTCAGCACCACTTTCCCGTGTTCGAATGCCACCGGTCGTCCCGTGTCATCTCTTATATCCACCGTGATCGTGTTGATGTCAGTTTGTCGTACGGGCAAGTAGAGCATGTGGGTGAAACTGTGGGTGACTTGACCTCCATACGTCTTTTTAATGGGGACTACCCGTAACAGAGTTGTGTTGATATCGCCCACGATGTGGTTGTCCACCACGTCCGAGTAGACGTAGAGTCCGTACATACCCGACTTCATATCCATCGGCATCTCGCCATGGTGTTCGGTTGGACCAGCGAACGTCTTTAGATCGAAACCCAGCATTTGCTGTAGGATAGGACTCAGTACGACACTCGCCTTGGCGGAGACGATAAGCTGTGCCTTGTCGTTGTGTGCATTGTAATCGAAGTCCACATGATTCTTGAAGGGATAGGCTTTGA